>PJEM01014578.1:10268-24989 GCA_004023845.1 Helogale parvula | reverse complement strand
TAAATGTAAGACTTTTTCCCATTCTACATTCTTTAAAAAAAAATTTATATTTATATTATATATATGTAAGCAAAAATTTTAACATTGTCTACACAGGGTTTTGATGTATGTAAATACAATTCATATGACAGCTATCACAAAGGTCGGGGGTTCCAGGACCCATATGGTTACCATGCTTCTACATATTACGTGAAGCTTCTACTTCTTACAAAATGAAGAGTTTTGTATTCTTACTCTAGACAGACTATGAAAAATTAGTTATGTATATTGTAATTCCTAGAATAACTACCAAAAACCAAAAGAAAACCCAAAGAGGTGTAACAGCCAAAACGCCAATAGATAAAATATTCAAATAATCCAAAAGAAGGCAGGAAAGGGAAAACGGAGATATAAAAAGAGGAGCAAATAGAAAACATAACGTGATCAACCTAAATCCCACCATAACAGTAATTACATTAAATATTAACAGTCTATGGAGCACCCAGGTAGTTCAGTTGGTTAAGCATCCAACTCTTGATTGCGGCTCAGGTCATGATCTCATGGTTCGTGACTTTGAGCCCTACACTGGGCTCTGCACTGATAGCGTGGAGCCTGCTTGGGATTCTCTATGTCTCCATCTCTCTCTGTCCTTCCCCTGCTTGTGCACGCTCTCTCTCTAACTTAATATATGTTAACGGTCTCTAAAGAGCCCAGTTAAAATTGACAGTGAATTTTTAAAAGGACTATATGCTGCCTGCAAGAGACAAACTAAATATTAAAGACACAGATGAGTTGAAAGCAAATGAATGGGCCCTAGAGTTTTGTTTTTTGGGAGATTTTTGATTACTGGTTTGATTTCTTTATTGGTTATGGATCTGTTCAACTTTTCTACTCTTGTTTCAGTTTTGGTAGTTTAAATGTTTCTAGGAATTTGTCCATTTCTTCCATACTGCTCATTTTATTGGCATATAATTGCTCATAATATTCTATTATTATTTGTATTTCTGCTGTGTTGGTTGTGATCTCTCTCCTCTTTCATTCTGATTTTATATATTTGGGTCCTTTCCTTTTTCTTTTTGATCAGACTGGCTAGGGGTTTATCAGTTTTGTTAATTCTTTCAAAGAACCAGCTCCTGGTTTCATTTATCTGTTGTTGTTTTTGGTTTCGATAGCATTGATTTCTGCTCCAATACCTGTCTTTCTGCTGGTTTGGGGTTTTATTTGCTGTTCTTTTTCCAGCTCGTTAAGGTGTAAGTTTAGGTTGTGTATCTGAGACCTTTCTTTCTTCTTTACGAAGGTCTGGATTGCTTTATACTTCCCTCTTATGATCACCTTTGCAGCTTCCATGTGCTTTTTAATTTCTTCTAAAAACTGAGAGCTTTCCCCCTTACGTCAGGAACATGGCAGGGATGTCCACTCTCACCAGTGTTATTCAACAGAGTATTGGAAGTCTTAGTCTCAGCAGTCAGACAACACAAATGAATAAAAGGCATCCAAATCAGCCAGGAGGAAGTCAAACTTTCAGTCTTTGCAGATGACAGGATACATATATGGAAAACCCAAAAGATCCCATCAAAAAACTGTTAGAACTGATCCAAGAATTCAGCAAAGTCACAGGATATAAAATCAGTGCACAGAAATCAGTTGCATTCCTATACACCGATAATGAAGCAACTAAAGAGAAATCAAGAATTGATCCCATTTACAATTGCACCTAAAACCATAAAATATCTAGGAATAAACCTAACCAAAGAGGTGAAAAAATCTATACACTGAAAACTGTAGAAAGCTTATGAAAGAAATTGAAGACACAAAAAAATGAAAAAATATTCCATGCTCCTGGATTGGAAGAACAAATATTGTTAAAATGCCAATACTACCCAAAGCAATCTGCATATTCAGTGCAATCCCTATCAAAATAACACCAGCATTCCTCACAGAACTAGATCCTAAAATTTGTATGGAACCAAAAACGACCCTGAATAGCCAAAACAACCCTGAAAAAGAAAAACAAAGCGGGAGGCATCACAATCCCAGCCTTCAAGATGTAATCATCAAGACAGTATGGTACCGGCACAAAAACAGATCAGTGGAACAAAATAGAGAACCCAGAAATGGACCCACAAACTCATCTTTGACAAAGCAGAAAAGAATATCCAATAGAATAAAGACAGTTTCTTCAGCATGTGGTGCTGGGAAAACTGGACAGCAACATACAGAAAAATGAACCTGGACCACTTTATTACACCACACACAAAAATAAACTCAAAATGGATGAAAGACCTAAATGTAAGACAAGAAGCTATCAAAATCCTAGAGGAGAAAGCAGGCAAAAACTTCTTTGACCCTGGCCTTAACAACTTCTTATTCAACATGTCTCCAGAGGCAAAGGGAAACAAAAGCAGAAGTGAACTATTATAAGGACCTCATCAAAGTAAAAAGCTTCTGCACAGTGAAGGAAATGATCAGCAAAACTAAAAGGCAATGGATGGACTGGGAGAAGATATTTGCAAATGACATATCAGGTGAAGAGTTAGGATCCAAAATCTATAAAGAATTTCTCAAACTCAACACCCAAAAAACAAATAATCCAGGGAAGAAATGGGCACAAGACGTGAATAGACACTTCTCCAAAGAAGACATCCAGATGGCCAATTGACACATGAAAAAAATGCCCAACATCACTTATCATCAGGGGAAGACAAATCAAAACCACAATGAGATACCACCTCACACCTGTCAGAATGGCTAACATTAACAACTCAGGCAATGACAGATGTTGGTGAGGATGCAGAGAAAGAGGATCTCTTCTGCACTGCTGGTGGGAATGCAAACTGGTGCAGCCCCTCCGGAAAACAGTATGGAGGTTCCTCAAGAAATTAAAAATAGAACTACCCTATGACCTAGCAATGACACTACTAGGTATTTATCTAAGGGATACAGGTTTGCTGTTTCAAAGAGACACATGCACCCCAAAGTTTATAGCAGCACTATCAACAATAGCCCAAGTATGGAAAGGGTCCAAATGTCCATTGACGGATGAATAGATAATGAAGATGTTGTGTATGTATACAATGGAGTATCACTCGGCAATCAAAGAGAATGAAGTCTTGCCATTTGCAACGTCATGGGTGGAACTAGAAGATTATTATGCTAAATAAAATTAGTCCAAGACAAATATCATATGGCTTCACTCACATTTTAAGATACAAAACAGATGAACAAGGGAAGAGAAGCAAGAATAATATAAAACAGGGAGGGGGACAAAACATAAAAGACTCTTCAATACAGAGAACAGAGGGTTGCTGGAGGGGTAGTGGAGGGGGGATGGGCTCTGTGGGTAAGGGGCATTAAGGAATCTACTCCTGAAATCATTGTTGTGCTATATGCTAACTTGGATGTAAATTTAAAAATAAATAAAAAATAAATTTAAAAAAATAAACATTAGGGGAAAAAAGTAAATGAATGGAGGAAAATGTGCCATGCAAATAGTAAGGTATAAGAAGGCTGGAGTACTATTTTAATATCAACAAAAATAGACTTCAAGACTAAGAGCATTATCAAAAATAAAAAGACATTCATACTGAGCAAAGGAATAATTTATCAAGAAGATATCATTTTAAATGTTAAAAAATCAAATGCAATAAAATATTTAGGAATAAAATATCTGGGAATTAACATACTTCTAAATAAGGCATAGGCCAAAGTGAAATCACCTGAGAAAATAGAGAATAGTTTGAACTGAATGACAAATACAACATATCAAGTTTTTGAGATGCAGATAAAGCAATCCTTAGAAACTTAAGCTTTAAATGCTTATATTCAAAGGGACATCCACTTAAAGTTCCATCTTAAGAAACTAGAAAAAAGAGCAAAGCAAACTCAAAATATATATAAGAAAAGAAATAGTAAAGAGTATAAATCAATTAAACAGAAGATAAACAACAAAGGAACTATCTAAGCCAAGAGCTTATTCTTTGAAAAGAGCAACCAAACTGACAAATTTCTGGCTAGACTTACCAAGAAAAAACAAACTGCCAGTATCAGGGGTGAATAGGGGTGTTACCATCACAGATCCTACAGATATTAAAAGGATAACGAGAGAAAGCTATGAATAACTCATGGCAACAAATTTGACAACCTGAATGAAATATACTTATTTCTTAAAAAAACCAACTTAACCAAAATTGGCACAAGTAGAAATAGAAACTTAATAGCCCTACATCTTTAAAATGTTTTAATTTGTCATAAAACGTTTCTCCAAGAAAAAACTCCAATTCCAGACAGTTTAACTAGTGAATTCTATCAACATTCAAGGAAGAAGTATCACAAACCTTACACAGTTTCTTTAAAGACATAAGGAAGGCAGGGTCACTACCTAACTTCTTGTATGTATATATAAGAGCAAAACCTGACAAAGAAGGGGAGAGGGACAGACAAAATAGGTGAAGGGGTTAAGAGGTAAGGTACAAACTTCCAGTTATAAGTAAGTCATGGAGATGAAAAGTACAGCAAAGGAAATCTAGTCACTAATATTATGTTGTATTGTGACAGATGGTGACTACACTTGTGGTGAGCACTGAGTAATATGGAGAAGTGTGGGATCACATACACCTAAAGCTAATATGACATTGTATATCAACTATACTTCAATAATAAAAAATCTGGAAAGACTTTACCAAAGAAACAAATTATAAATGAATGTACCTTATAATATGGATATAAAACCATTTGATGAAATATTAGCAGATTGAAACTAGCAATATTTTAAAAGATTGGTACTACAGGGCACTGGGGTGGCTCAGTAGGTTGAGATTCCGTCTCTTGGTTTCGGCTCAGGTCACGATCTCACGGTTCATGGGTTTGAGCCCTCCGCAGGGCTCTGCGTTGACAGTGAGGAGCTGCTTAGTATTCTCTCCCTCTCTCTCTGCCCCTCCCCCACTCACATGCACTCTCTCTCTTCCTCTCTCTCAAAAGTAAACAAACATAAAAAAAAAAAAACAAGATTGGTAGTACGCCATGAACAAGAAAGGTTTATCTCGAAATACAAAGTTGATTTAACACCCAAAAATCAAGGTAATCACTATATTAACAGAATAAGCCAGAAACTCATGAAATCATTTCAGTAGGTGCAGAAAAAGCATTTGGCAAAAATTCCACATCCATTTATTAAAAAGATAAAAACCAAAAACTCCCAGCAAATTAGGAGTAGCAATGGATATCCTCACACTGATAAAGGGTATAAACAAAGAAATCTATGATTAATAACGTACTTAATAGTGAAAGACTGAAATGTTTCCATCTGAGATGAAAACCTAGACAAAAATACCCACTTTCACCACTTCTATTTATCATTATTCTAGATGTCCTACTCATCAGATAAAGCAAGAAGACAAGATTAGAAAATAAGTAAAATCTTCCCTGTTTGCAGATGATGTGATTGTTTACAAAGAAAATCCCAAAGAATCTACAAAACTTCTACAGCAACTAAGTTAATTTACCAAGTTCACAGGATCCAAGGTTAATATTCAAAAACAACTATTATTTTATACTCACAGCACATAGTGGGAAAATGAAGATTTAAAAAAAACTGCATCCACGGTTGTTACATTTACTGCCAAAAAATGTAAAATACTAGAATTCTGAAAAAGTTCTAAGATCTCTACACCAAAAAAAAAAAATGCTGAAATTTTTTTTAAATAACCTTAATAAAATTTTAATGTGCTATGTACATGGGTAGGAAGACTCAATATTGTTAAGATTGTCATTTCCTCCCAAATTGATCTGTAGATTTAATGCAATTTCAATCAAAATTCCAGCAAGCTTTTCTTGTAGAAATTGACAAACTGACTCTAAAATGTATAGGGGTTGGAGGAGTGGGGAGTGCCTGGGTGGCTCAGTGGGTGGAGCATGGGACTCTTGATTTCAGGGTTGTGAGTTCAAGTCCCACAATGGGTATGGAGCCTACTTTTAAAAAATAAATAAAAATAAAATAAGATATGGAAATACAAACAATATAGACTAACCAAAGCAATTTTTTTTTTAAGTAGGCTTCACACTCAGCACAGAGTCCAACAAAGAGCTTCAACTCACAACCCTGAGATCAAGACAGGAGCTGAGATCAAGAGTTTGACGCTTACCCAAATGAGCCAATCAAGTGCCCCGAACCAAAGCAATTTTTAAAAAGAAGAAAGTTGGGGTCCTGGGTGGCTCAGTCAGTTAAGCATCCAACTTCAGCTCAGGTCATGATCTCATGGTTCATGAGTTCAAGAGCCTCATTGGGCCCTTAGCTGACTTCAGATCCTGTCTCTCTCTCTCTCTCTCTCTGCCCCTCTCCTGCTCATCCTCTATCTCCCTGTCCCTCTCAAAATAAATAAATATTTAAAAAATAGATTGAGGCAGGCTATTCCCCTCTTTCTAAGGTTACTAATATCTTTTCCTATGTATTCTTTTCTTTTTTTATTTATTTTTATTTATTTTTGATACAGAGAGAGATAGAGCATGAGAGGGAGAGGGGCAGAGAGGGAGACACAGAACCGGAAGCAGGCTCCAGGCTCTAAGCTAGCTATCAGCACAGAGCCTGATGCGGGGCTCGAACCCATGAACGTGAGATCTGACCTGAGCTGAAGTCGGAGGCTTAACTGACTGAGCCACCCAGGCGCCCCCTATGTATTCTTTTCATGTGAACTTCTTGCGCATACACTTCACCTCTTCTATTTGGGCTGCTGACCTTTGTCTGAATCATTTTTGAGTCTACACCTGTTCTAGACCAGGAAACTAACTTACTGCCATAATTCCTCATTGATTTTTCAGTCTCTATGACTGAGAAAGGATTGTGGTTAATAGAGGTTTCAAAGAAAACCGGAGTTTAGAGAAAAGAGTAAATTATTAAAACAAAATTTTAAAATATTTATTTTTGAGAGGTAAAGACAGAGCAGGAGCAGGGGGTGGGTAGAAAGAGAGGGAGATAAAGAATCTGAAGCAGGCTTCAGGCACAGAGCCTGACATGGGGCTCGAAACTGTGAAATCACGTCCTGATCCGAAGTTGGACACTTAATGGACTGAGCCACCCAGGCGCCCCTGATTTTAAATACACATAAATACCAAATTATTAAAATGTTTATAAAGTTTGAGAAAATCCGTTAAGGGCATGAGGAGAAAAAGGCACTTTCATGTACCATTGATGAAACTATAAGCATGTGATTTTTGGAGGGTGGTTGGCCAGAATCAGGATTGAAAATGTATGTACCCTTTGACCTGATTATTTCAATGCTAGAAATTTATCCCACTAAACTACTTGCAAAAGCATTTATACATCTAGAAAAATGTTTGTGGAAGCACCATTTATAAGAGCAAACAAACCAGAAATAATCTAATAACAGTAGGGACCTAGACTAGTTCGTTATGGAACATCCATAAAAATAGAATATTTGTTCAAGATAAAGATATGAATTGTAGGGACCCGTTAACTAAAGCTATATTGCACAAAGGTGCGTTAGTTGGGGAAGAAACAGTGCCTTACAATGCATGCTAAGGTGGATAGAAAGACCCTTATTTTTAAGGAGAAAACATGTAGATATACGCGGATGCTGAGAGTTGTTTGTTTCTGAAGAAAACACAGACTGCGAACTGCTCCTGAAGAGCCAGGAAGGTGCTAGTTCGGCACGGTGTGTCTCATCTAACCATGGGCGTGTTACTTTGCACATTTATTTTTAAGGTCAACAGGGTAGCTGTTTTCTTTATAGGACTTTTGTTTTGCAAATTATATTTTAAAAAAATTTTTTTGATGTTTATTTTTAAGAGAGAGCATGAATGGGGGAGGGGCAGAGACAGAGTGAGACACAGAATCTGAAGCAGGCTCCAGGCTCTGAGCTGTCAGCACAGAGCCCGATGTGGGGCTCAAACTCATGATCCATGAGATCATGACCTGAGCCGAAGTTGGACACTTAACCGACTGAGCCACCCAGGCACCCCTTATTTATTTATTTTTTTTTAAAGCTTATTGATTTTGAGAGAGGGGGTGCTGTGGACGGACAGAGAGATTGAGAATCTCAATCTCAAGCAGGCTCCACTCTGTCAAGCAGAGGCTGACGCAAGTATCAAACCCATGAACCAGGAGATCAGGAGCTGAGCTGAAACCAAGAGTTGGAGGCTTAACCAACTGAGCCACCCAGGGGCCCGTTTTGCAAAGTATTTAAAACTTGAATTTTAAAACCCTGAAGTGAGAAAATAATTACCCTATTTCTTCCCCCCTCCTCCAGGGATGCCAGAAAGCAACATTTCCAAGTTTTTTCAGAGAAGGAACTGCAGAGAAAGTTGGGGGAGGAGACCCAGTCTCACTTAGCACCTGCCGGGCCCAACCTTGACCCCTTCTCCATCACAAACCAGGTCAGTGATGTGGACCTTCAAATACCTCTTTTCCTTTCGTTTTGGTACATTAAGTGCTATCCAAGTACAGGTGGCCCTTGAGCATATGGGTTTCAAAACTGCATGGGGTCCACTTACGCATGGAGTGTTTTCATGACGGTGTGGTACTGTGAATGTATTTTCCTTGTAATTTTAAGGACATTCTTTCCTCTAGCTTCCGTCATTTTAAGGATATGGTATATGGTGCATAGAACACACAAAATGTGTGAAGCAATGATTTACGTTATTGGTAAGGCTTCTAGTCAACAGCAGGCTATCAGTAGTTAAGGTTTTGGGGACTAAAAAGTTATGCACAGACTTTTAACCGCACAGGGCAGGAAGGGGATGTGGTGCCGCAAACACCAAAACTGTTCAACGGTCAACTGTAATCTCCCCCCAACCCACCCTCCTGCCAGGTTCTGGAATGGTTACTTTTTTTTTTTTTTGAGAGAGAGAGAGAGCAGGGGAGGTGTAGAGAGAGAGGGAGACACAGAAATCTGAAGCAGGCTCCAGCCTCTGAGCTATCAGCCCAGTGTCCAATGTGGGGCTAGAATTCACGAACCGTGAGATCATGACCTGAGCGGAAGTCAGATGCTTAACCGACTGAGCCACCCAGGCGCCCATGCCCCTGGAATTGTTACTTCCTCTCTAGTTTGATGGCACATGTATAAGCGTGTATCCTCTGTATGGTCCCTGAACCAACTCCCAGTCATGGACGCTGGTCAGGAAAGGGGCTGTCTCTTGACTTCCCACATTTATGAAATCCCATACCCAAAGGGCAAAACATCTGGAGACCTGGTTCATCCACACAATGTTTTTATTTTTATTCAACTATAAGCAAACAGCAGAGTTAACACAATATTCGGCAACCCCAGATCGGCTTTTCGTACACAGATGAAGAGTGATCAATTCGACAGGTAGACGTAGGGATTTCTGACAAAGTCACTCCGCCCTGCAGCTCACCTAGATGGCAGGGCCTTAACCGCAAAGCGACTCTCCCTAATGCTTTTTACAATACTGCTTTTCAAGGAGCCAGAGCGGGACACTTACTCCTAGTAGCTAGTCTGAGATGTTGGGGGTTAGTGGACATGCCAGCCCCTGTCTTGCTGAGATGTGGCCGTGGAAACATACCCCAGAAGTGCCATCATGCACAATTCCAGACTCAGCTCACAAAGGCAGAGGCAACAAATCTTTTTTTTTTTTTTTTAAACCTCCCTTCAAGAGTCTTGGATGCTCTGCTCTGTTACTAGAAGACCTGGTTTTTTTACCTGAATTTTTTCTTCCTTAAATTCTGGGTTGCTATTCTTATATTAACAGTCTGATGACCCCATCCTGGTACCAAAATATCCCCCACAACGGAATTCAAACTTGATCAGAACATAAACTGCGGTGTGACCCTCCAGAATTATAAGGGACAGACAGAAGGAAAAGTCACTCTAAACCACTATTGGATTGCTCAGGCCTCACCTGTGAGAATGGGAAACGGGGAAGCAGAGAAATCTACATGCATCACTGAACTTGAGAACACTGCTCGGGACCTCCAGGATGGTTTGTCTCCTGGCACCGGCCTACTTCCCAGACAGCTGCTCGTAGAGTTTGGGCACATAGTCGTCCCACTCGGCCTGGTAACACGTACCGGCCACCGGGGGCCCAAGCTCGTACTTTTTGCGGAAAGAGGCCACTTTGAATTTCCCGCGGTGGTCTCCAGATCGGTTGCTGAGAACGGGCTCGTCACACTTCAGGGGCCCACTCTGCTCGTACACCAGCCAGACGTAGCGGTGAAGGCCTGGAGGGAACAAGCACACACAGCCAGGCATCAGGGACGGAGACGTCACCCACTGTCGTAGAACGTGCCAACATGGAGGGACCCAGCCACCCCACTGACAAGAGGGACACTGAGGATCCGCAGAGGTGGGAGGAGTCAGGTCACTCGCCTGCTGAATATCACCCAGTGGCTCCTCATGGCAAGTGGTGGGAAATCCACAGCCGGCACCACGGCCTCTAAGGACCCACAGGGTCGGCCCTTGCTCACCCCTCACTCATCCCACTCCGGGCTCCTAGCCCGTCTCCACTGGGACCCAAACGCAAGTCCTTTTCCACCACCCCCATGTGAACACCCCCTTCACCTCTGCCACAACAACACTTTTCCAAGAGTCAGGGCAGTCTCCTCACTAGAAAGTGAGCTCCATAAAGCTCTGGTGTTTGTCTGGTTGACCGTTTTCACCACAGAACCTACCCTAGTGCCCGGTAAAACTCACTCCAACCAACTAAGTACAAAGATGCTGAAAAACAACTTGTGTTCAAAGGTGCCTACAGGGTCACCTCTGTCTATCAGTCAGTATTCATGGACTGAAACAACTATGGTCTAGGCATTTTTAAATTTGCAAATTGTACTTTGTTAAAAGAATAGTTTTTAAAAATCCAAAGGAAAAGAAAGTCAGTCACTGAGGCTTTTTTTTTTTCGCTAATGAGAACACAGCTCCTACTTGAGAGAATTGCTTTATTCTCCTGTGTGTACTTCCCATAATTAAACTGCCTAATTGTTAGAACTGCCCTAGAGAACTTAATAGATCCCTGGAAAAGATGTACCTTCACTTTCCAATTATGAAGACATGAGAGGGCCTGAAGCCTTCTCAAAGTTTCGGGTCTACAGATAAAGCACGAGTCTATGGCCAACTGTTCTTGTTGGGATCCTTCTGGCACCTCCTCAGACTAACACGGCTGGACAGTGTGCCCACCCACCACGACTTCCTTGTTCCAGCAAATGAAAGCCTCCTGTAATACACAGCAGGTGTAAGCAGTGCATGTCCTACTAAAAGCCCAGCCAGCGCTTATCTGACGTGGGGGAGTGTCAGGACAGTATTCTCTCTCTCTCTGTAACACAGAACACGTGATCTATAACATAACACCATACAACATGTGTGCGTATCTTTAGTATCCTTCTTGAAGTCTTCCGGATCTTTCAAGATGATAGCATCCTACATTATAGACAGGAGCTATAAAGAGATGAAGAAGCCAGTTCTTTGGCACCGTGATCACTTCCGAGATCTTGCGTGGGAACCGGCAAAGGCTGAATGTAGAATCCAATGGGTTAACTGTTCAATCCATGTGTGGCGGCACGGCCCCCCACCCCCACGGCCCAACCCCGGAAGTTGTCCCAAGCTTGCTGCAACACTGCTTCCTCGGAATGCTCTCACCGACTTCCCCGAATATGAAGGCCCAGTGGTCCAGACGCAATGATAACAGAGGCGCCATCTGACCAGAACCCAAGGCTCTAGCCACCTGACGTTACTGCAGGTCTCAAGGTCTCTGGCAGGCAGCTGGCTTAGAGGCTGAACTGCACTGCCCGGAAGCCCCGCTAGGCTAGGGGATCTGTGAGAACCAAACTAAAATTTGCAGCCCTCTGGGCCACTCCTAATGTGCACCCACTGTCCCCACCCGCCTCATCCCCCCAAAGCAGCTTTTGCTGACCTGTGCCCTTGGGAGGCCCAGAGCCGACGTAATCGGAGAGCACTGTGCCACTGCTGATGTCGTTCCCCTTCATGTTGACCACCAGAAAATGGTGCCATTCCCTAAAACGAGAAACAAGGACAGTCCACACGCAGGAAATTAGCACACACTCAATTCACTGCACAGCCACAAATGTGCACGAAGCTCTGAGCCAGGATGCAGCGAGGACACAGACAGACCGTCCCGCTTTCTCGGCCAGCACAAACCTCACCGCTCTGCAGAGGAGGGGGCCCAACACCTGCCTCTGGGATTTTCTAGGCAGTATCTGCAAACTTCTTCTGGAAAGGGCCAGACAGTAAACGTGTTAGGCTTTGCCATCATACTGTGTGACTATTCAGTTCTGTGCCTCTAGTGTGAAAGGGGCCACTGACAAGTAAGTTATCGTGGCCGTGTTCCAACAACACTTCACATATGAACACTGGAATTTGAATTTTATGTAGCTTTCACATGTTACAAAGCATTATTCTTTCCATTGCAATCACTTAAAAGTGTAAAAACCATTTTTGGCTCACGGGGATACACAAAAACAGGTATCAGGGAGATGTGGGTCTGGGTTCTAGTTTCTAGACTCCTGCTCTCGGGACTGAAGGGGTAGGAAATGCAAACCCTGGCTTAAGCATCGGTGTGACCATCCCAAACTGGGTCTATTCTCCTGGCACAGCATGTCCAGCAAGGGGCTGACACAATGCCAAGAAGCACTAGGTCACATTTGGATGACCTGGTCTTCCTGGTGTTCCCTGTCTTTGTCCAACTTGCCTGTATTTGGGGTCCTTCCTGCTGGGAGCATCTGGATCGGTCAGGACCAAGGTGTAGAGTTTACTTGGATCAAGGCCATCCCATGCAATACTGGTGGGCCGGTTTTTAACCTGTAGGAAAGAAGCAGTGTGGAGTTAAAAAAGTAGAAATGCAGAGGCCAACACTCTTTGATTTGAGGTTCCTGAAAGGCAACACACAGTAGATTATTAATAAAAGCTACAATTCATTGACTCTGCTGAGAGCCCAGAGTTTAATAATACATATTATTTATTTTAGTCCCAACAACACTACAGGGCTGTTACCCTAGCATGTTATTAACAGGAAGAGGTGGGGTCAGGATTTAAACCCTGGTGCTGACTGCATCCTCTAAACTGCAACCTCACATGGTCTGAATGACAGGGTCTCTAGACTTCGTGACCGGGAGCTTAGCTGGGACCTGCTAAAGTGCAATCTGAATTAACTAGACACTTAAGTGCACAGAAAATGAGAAAGTCCAGGTGGCCCGACTGGACAGAGAGTCTGGGAAAACAGAGGCTGGGAGTAAGCTCTGTAAACATCCAACACAATAGCTGTCACAACAGTTTATTCACACCATTGCCCCGGGTCTGCATGACCGATAACTAGCAAGTGTCCGGCACTCCAGTTTCTCCACTTGCACAACCCAGGGCCTAGTCCGACCTCAGGCCGGGCCGTTGGAGGCCAAACGGTAGAACAAGCTGGCTGTTGCCCTCGAGCCTTCTGTCTGCGGAATGAACTTAACCTTCGGGTGGCTTCTCGCTAAGACAAACGGGAGGAATCCGGGCGCGATACTGGTCACCGGTTACATAATGCGTCACATGCCCTCGGGTGCGGCTTTTGCCACCCAAACTGTGGCCTAAAATCTTCAGAACCGATGGGAGGCTCTAGGGCCGCGGGGGCGACCTCTGCCACCACTTCCCAGGCACCGCCTCCTCCCCGCTCCTGCCCCCGGAGGCCCAGGCAATTTCTGGGCCTACGCCTAGAAGTAAGTCCCTGCAAAGTCGAGCACTTTCTGCCGCCACGTGCCGCGGTCCCGGTGCCCGCAGGTGTCTGCAGGCCTGCAGCGTTGGCACCGCGACCCCCTTCCCTCGAAGCCGGAACATTCTTCCCATCTCCGCCGGGACCCCGCCCCGCAGGCCTCCAGGCCTGGAACAGAGACACCCCCGCCGCCCCCGGGTACCTGGGTGGGCGTCAGCACTTTCCCCAGCTCGTCGACTTCCACTCCGGTGTATTTGACCTGCAGCGGATGCTGCGGTCGCTCGTCCACTTCCTGCAGGCTCAAAGACCCGGACCACTTGCTGAGGTCAACCGGCATCGCGGAGCCGAGCTGGGCAGACAGCGGAGAAGACTCGCGGGAGGTAAAGCACAGGCCTGCAACAGCGACTCCCAGTAGTCCGCAAGCTGGTGGGAGGAGGCGCGGGACCAGCGGCCTTGGAAACGCATGCGCCGGAGCCCAGCCCCGCCCTTCCCCTATCCTCCAATCACAGGCGAAGCCCGGCCCACTCCGCTCTCTAATTGGTCAAAGCCGGTAGCGCGGGGCGTCTCGCGGTCCCAGGTCAATGCAGTAGGTTTTGCAGTTCTTTTTGCACTGAGAGTAGGTGCTAAACCTTTGTAGCCGCCGATTCCCGAGAGCTGCCTCGATTTGCAATACTGTGGTATCAAGAAATGCAGTTAAACTAGCTTTGATACATATATATATATATTCTTTAACGTTTTGCATGATTCTTTGCTCTATTTTTTAAATGGAGAAATGGTGAGACCTTGCTTCTTTTCCCACATCTTGCAGCAAGCCTGATTGCCCTCACCGCCCTATACTTTTCGCGCATGCTCATGTTTTGGGAACTGCCAAGTGAGAGGGCCTGAGATCGAACTAATGAGCGTTTTTCTAAACGAACAAATATATTTGCACATGTGTTTGATTTCTCTGTCCCCACTTGGTGCATACAAGATTCCTGGGAAGTGATTTATTTTTTGTTTTGTTTTTTTAACATTTTTATTTATTATTGAGAGACAGATAGCGCATGAGCGGGGGGGGGGGGGGGGGGCCCCACA
>PJEM01014578.1:0-10168 GCA_004023845.1 Helogale parvula | reverse complement strand
CAATACTCAAATAACCAGCCACGTAGCATAATCTAAGAGCATGGATATGGGAAACAGAATGAGTTCATATTCCAAATCCTTCACCCAGTACCTTTGAAACTTTGGGCTGTGTGACAGGCAGAAGAATGGCCTCTCAGGGATGTCCACATCCTAACCTCAGAAGCTGTGAATATTGCATGGCAAAGGAGAATTATGGTTGCAGATGGAGTGAAGGTTGCTAATCAGATGCCCTTAAAACCAGGAGATTATCTGGGATTATCTGGGTGGGCCCAAGGTAATGTCAAAGGTCCTTAAATAGGAGGCGGGAAGGCAGGATTATCAAAACCAGAGTAATGCCATGTGAGAAAGACTCAACCAGCCATTGCTGGCTTTGAAGGTGGAAGATGGGGCCATAAGCCAAAGAGTGCAGGTAGCCTCTAGAAGCTAGAGAAGGCAAGGAAACATTCTCCCCTAGAGCCTCCACAATGTAAGTAGCTGTGATGACACTTTTGATTTTAGCTCGGTGAGACTTCAGACTTCTAACATCCAGAACTATAAGATAATACACCCATGTTGTCTTAAGCCACAAAGTTTGTGGTCATTTGGTATAGCAGCAACAGGAAACTCACTAAGCCTTAGTCTCTCCCTCTCGAAACTGGGTTTACCGACACCCCTGAAATGATTGTTGTGAGGATTCCGTGCAGCTCACCTGATGCGCTTCACACGCAGCCTGGCACCTCCAAGTAGGAAGCTGTTGCTTTATTAGCTGTTCATTGCATAAAACCCATAAATAAAAATAAGCAAATATCAAATTAATTAGCTAATTAAGTAACGTCCTTTAGGAATCCTACCACCCAAGTCAGTGAGAATGCTGCTGTATTTCCTTCCAGACTTGTTTCTATGGATATAAATGTGAATATGCATTTGTAAATATGATTTCCATATGACATACATGCTGTTGTATAGTTTGCCTCCCTCTGGCTTTCTCCAGTCATGCCTATAAATAAATACAGCAACATTTTCTTAAACCTGGCTTTTTAAAAAAATTTTTTTAATGTTTCTATTTATTTTTGAGAGAGAGAGAGAGAGACAACATGAGGAGGGGAGGGTCAGAGAGAGAGGGAGACACAGGATCTGAAGACAGGCTTCAGACTCTGAGCTGTCAGCACAGAGCCCAACGCAGGGCTCGAACCCACAAACCGTGAGATCATGACCTGAGCCGAACTCAGACGTGCAACCGACTGAGCCACCCAGGCACCCCTATTTCAAATGTTTCAGTCTTCACAAAGTTTTATTTTCATACTTTTAACAACATCCGTAGAGTTCGTGGTCCACATAAGAATGCATTCGCCCTCCCTTAATATTTTATTTCGAACATTTCCTGATGTTAAATACATTTCCAAAGAAAGTTTTTTTTTTTAATGGCTAACACAATGGGGTCATGATTTACTTAATCCTGCATTTGTTGGTTTTCATGTTCTCCTTTGTTTGACAACCAACTGAGGAAAGTAAGTTAAAAATTTCAGGGTCTTGCTGAAGGCGGACAACCAGCCGAGAAGAGAGCCGTTGGGTCTGTGCTGCGTGGTCTGCAGGGTCCAGAGCAGGGTCTGGGGAGAGAGGGCGCCCAGCAGAGAGCTTCCGCCCAGCCAGAGCGGAGGGAGCCCCTGCAAATGCCTGCAGGAAGCCTTGTTTTCACCCAGAGACCAAGAAGTGCCCCAGAAATCCCAGTTAAAAAACCAGCCCTTGCAGAAATTTGGAGGCTCCCGGCATTCAGCAGAGATGCTCAATATTTACTGACTACTCAGAGCACTGCTCACGCATTAAAGGAGGTGGGGAAAGCAAGTTTTCAAAAGGAAGAAAAGAAAAACAAATGTTATATTCATTGACACTCGTCCACTATATACTTGCCTTTCTGGGTTGTAATTTGTGTGTGTGAGTGTGTGTGTGTGTGTCTAGGCAGGGAGCTTCCGTCGGTGCTGTCCTTGGGTAGCCTCAAATGAATGATTCTGAAAAACCACAAGTTGTTTATGTTTGTTGAGTGAGGGGAGGAAATTCACTGATGTGGTTATTTGGTGGAACGGCTTCATTCCAGTTTACTCGTTGTGCTTCTGCTAGAGAAAGTGTTTCACCAGGCAGGCCTAGGCAAAAATAAAATAATAAAATAGAATAGAATAAAATAAAATAAAATAAACTCTGTCCTGTAGCCGTAATTCAGAAACTGTTGTTGAGGCCATGCTTGATTTGGAAATGTGACATCAGAGGATCCAGGCATGGGCCGTTGGCCACGGAAACTGGACTGAGACACTGTTCTGGAAATTGACCAAGATCGGCATTCCACTTATTAGGTTTTTGATACTGAGATTTTTGCTTTTCTGCTGTGAGAATTTCAAAGCATTTTATTTTACTTTTAAAGATTTTATTTTGAAGTAATCTCTACACCCAACACAGGGCTCGAACTTACAGCACTGAGATCAAGAGTCACGTCGCCTGCTTTACCAACTGAGCCAGCCAGGTGCCCCTCAAAGCGTTTTAAGACACTCTTTATATTCACTAGGAAAGAATTAATTTTTAAAACAAGCAACTCTATTTCCTCAAACAAATTAAAGTAGGCTTATGATATGGCTCAGCTATCCTACTTTTGAGTCTATATCCAAAAGTATTGAAAACAGAATCTCGAAGAGATATTTGCACATCATTTCACACCAGCCTTATTCAGAACAGCAAGAGGTGGAAACAGCCCCAAATGTGCACTGATAGATGAATGGATAAATAACATGTGGTCTATCCCTACATGTAATATTATTCAACCTGTAAAAAGGAGGAAGCCCTGGGGCACCTGAGACACTCAGTCAGCTGAGCGTCCAACTTCAGCTCAGGTCATGATCTCACAGGTTGTGGGTTCGAGCCCTGTGTCGGGCTCTGTGCTGACAGCTCAGAGCCTGGAGCCTGCTTCGGATTCTGTGTCTCCCTCTCTTTCTGCCCCTCCCCTGCTCACGCTCTGTCTCTCTCTCTCTCAAAAATAAATAAACATTTAAAAAAATTAAACAAAAAAGTAAGGAAACCATGTCACAGGCTATAAAGTGGATGAATCTCGAGGACATCAAGACAAATGAAATAGTCAGTCACGAAAGGACAAATACTGTATGATGCCATTTGTTTTGTTCTGTTCTGTTTTTTATTTATTTTTGAGAGACAGAGAGAGACAGTGAGAGCAGGGGAGGGTCAGAGAGAGAGAGACACAGGATCAGAAGCAGGCTCCAGGCTCTGAGCTAGCGGTCAGCACAGAGCCCGACGTGGGGCTCGAACCCACTAACTGTGAGATCATGACCTGAGCCAAAGCCGATGCTTAACGGACTGAGCCACCCAGGCAGCTGTATGATGCCATTTAAATGAAATATCTAAATTAGTCAAATTTCTAGAGACAGAAAGTAGAATGGTGCTGCCAGGGGCAGGGGAGGGGCCAGGGGAGGGAATAAGGAAAATTCTAGAGATGGATTATGGCGATGGTTGCCCAACAATGCAAACCTATTTAATGCCGCAGAGCTGTGCTAAAAAATGGCTAAGGTAGTAAATTTTGCGTGATGTGTATTTTACCACAATTAAACATAAAAAACAAATAAGAACCAAGCAAATTCTGTATATACACACAGTGGAATATTACTCAGCCCATAAAAAGGAGTGAAGCACCCATACTTGCTACAATGTAAATGAACCTTGAAAATATGATGCTCCGGGGGCTCTGGGTGTCTCAGTTGGCTAAGCATCCAACTCCAGATTTCAGCTCAGGTCATGATCTCGTCGTTTGTGAGATCAAGCCCTGCGCCAGGCTCTGTGCTGGCAGTGCGGACCTCACTTAGGATTTTCTCTCTCTCCTCTCTGCCCCCTCACGCATGAGTGTGCTCTAAATAAATAAATAAATAAACATTTAAAAAAATCTTTGAAAACGTTATGCTAAGTGAAAGAAGCCACACACCAAACAAAGGCCAAGTATTTTATGACTCCGTTGACACGAAATATCCAGAATAAGTAAATCCGTGGTGACAGAATGCAGACTGGTGGTCATCAGGAGTGCGAGGAGGAAGGACTGAGGAGCAACTGTTTAATGGACATGGGGCTTTATTCTGAGGGGATGAAAATGTTCTGGAACTAGATAGAGGTGGCAGCTGCATACCACTGTGAAGGTACTAAGTGCCACTGCTTTGTTCGCTTTAAAATGATAAATGTTATGTGAAGCTCACTTCACTTAAAACGAGGAAAAAAAGAGCAAATTCTAGAAGTCACCTGCAAACATGTTGGTAGGCTCAGAGGATGTTAGCAGGATCACTCCACAACCGGCACATGCTTTTAGAGACTGGGAGGCAGAAACAGACAGATTAGCAGGTGTAGACAGTAGGGTTGTTTTTGCTAGCATTCATTTCTCTTTCAAGTACTAGCAGCCCACTTCTCTATCACTGTCCCTGCATATGGTTGGTGGTGGGGGCGGGTCGTTTCCATGGGTGGTCATATGACCAGAGACTGGCCAATCAGAGCATTGCATCCCTCTGGTCTAGCCACTGGTTACGGGAAGCACAGGTGACCGAGCCAGGCCAATGAGACTCTGTTTGGGGACCTTCTTAGGACCACTGGGAGGAATGAATCTCTCTTCCGGCCAGTGCTGCTGGGGAGAAAGGATGTTAGCCTGGGGCTTCAGGGGACCATCTTGTCACCAAGACAAAAGAGGCAGCTTGAGAATGAGCCAACACAGAAGAAGGCAGCCCTGAGAGAGAGAGTCATCATGACATGATGACATTGACACTGTGTGACCTCTGGATGGAGCCAAGCCTGAAGCAAGAACTGCCCTTGGACTTTGCGGATACATGAGTCAGCAAATTCCATATTGGATCTGTGCCTGTTTAAACTGAATGCTGTTCATTCGCAACAGAAAGAGCCCTTGGTTAATGCAGATAATCTCCTTATTAAAAAGGAGCTAGATATAGAAACCAGTTCTCCCAAATCATGCTAAAACTCAGTGAAGCCTCACTCATTCAGATTTTAATCCTATCACATTAGTGATGATTCAAACCGGAATCTTGACCATGTTCATGAAAAACAGCTTGCGTTGTGTCTTTGTGCCCGCCATGCCCACGGCTCTTAGGAAGCCCTCAGGAGTCAACCCCAATGCACCTGACCACCAATACACAGACTTGTCAAGTCACCTATGAGACAGATTTGCTCAACGGGATGACCCGGACCAATCAGATTTGCCTCTTGAATCGGCATTGGTACATAAGGAGAAAAAACAGTTGTAAACGTCAGGAGCTAATGCAGAAAGAAGATGTACGGAGTGTGTAAAGAGGCCTTTGGGAGTCCTACACAGGCTGAAAATCAGAGGCAGGAGGGAGTTTGGGTAAAAATATAGAGAGAATAGAGGAGAAATGGCTCACAGCAGTGCAAAAACAACAGATTCACAGAGAGAAAGAGGGCACCTGGAGAGACAGAGACCGCTGAGCTCCAGAACCGACCTGCTCCACAGCAGGGCCCCAGGTGGGGGCCAGACCACCAGCATCCTTTCAGCAAACACCTCGTCCTTGATGTGACCTCAGCATATCACTACCCCGAGACACCCAAAGAATCTGGCTAAATTATTTTTATGTTAAGCTGGACTCTCAGTTTCAAGTGACTAAAACCCAGTGCAAACTGGAACCTTTAGGGGCTCCTCGGTAGCTCAGTCGGTAAAGAGTGTGACGTCAGACTTCAGCTCAGGTCATGATCTTGCAGTTGGTGAGTTTGAGCCCCATATCGGGCTCCCTGCTGTCAGCACAGAGCCCACTTCAGATCCTCTGTCCCCCTCTCTTTCCACCCCTGCCTTTTCCTCTCTCTCCCTCTCGAAAATAAATAAACATGTTGTAAAAACTGGAAACTTTAAAGAAGAAAAGTAATTAGATTGGGTCCTGAGACACCTGTGGGTGGTTGGCTTCAGAAGTGTCTGGATCCAGGGGGGCTCCGTCGGTTGGACATCCAACTTTGGCCCAGGTCATGATCTCACAGTTTGTGAGTTTGAGCCCCGAGTTGGGCTCTGTGCTGACAACTCGGAGCCTGGTGTCTGCTTTGGACTCTGTGTCTCCCTCTCTCTCTGACCCTCCCCCACTCACACTCTGTCTCTCTCAAAAAAAAAAAATTAAAATATACATATATATATAAATAAAAGAAGTGTCTGGATCCAGGGGCGTAAGTGTTGCCATAAGTATCTGTGTCCCTCCTAGTTCTCAGCTTTGCTTGCCTCTTGGTTGGTTTCAATCTCAACTAGACTCTCCCTTTATGTTGCCAGAAAGCCATTGTGATGGCAGCTTCTAAGAAGGCCCTGGTGATTCCCACCTCCTGGTATTCGTGGCCTTGTATAATCCCTTCCCCTTGAGTAACCCAATTTTAACCAAGAGCATACAGCAATGTTAATGGAATGTCACTTCCGCGATCAGGTTACAGGAGATTGTGACTTCAGGCTTGCTAGCACACACTCTATATTGCTTTCTCAGCTTGCAGTCTTTCACAAAATAAGCTGCCACGTGGAAAGGCATTTGGCCAGGAACTGAAGGCAGCCTCCAGCCAACAGCCAGAGAGGATCTGAGGCCTTCCATCCAATCGCCCACAAGGAACCGAATCCTACCAACTACCACCAAGAGAGATTGGAAGCCGGTGATTCCCCAGTCAAGGCTTCTGATGAACAGGGTATCGAGCTCCTGGTTAAAAAACCTACATGTGACTTCTCAGGCCTGCCCAGAGGCAGTGCCAAGGCTTTACCTGGCAGGTCTCACGTGGGAAAGCTGTCCTCCCCGACCAGCCCTGATGCATGGCAGGCACATGGCAGGCAGGCTCTGAGGGGAGATGCTTCAAGGACTCATGCCCTCTGACCAGCCATGTTCTTACCCATGTTTGTATTCCTGGGCCTGGCGCCTTCATTCCTAGGTCTCTCTATCTGAGGTCTTGGGCAGAGGTCCTTTTCAGAAGTGTCAAGGCCTCCTGGAGGGAGGACAGGGCCTTGCAGACACTTCCTCCCCTCTGACTCAGTACCAGTAACTTTCCACTCCAAGCCCTCCTCTTTCATCCTCTGCATTTCCACCTCCCAAACTCTAAGATCCATAAAACCCCTGGAGCCTTTTATTTGGGGTTCTTTCAATGGCAAGATGCCCCCCCATCTCTGTGTTGATCCCCTGTGGCATTCCACCGGGGGAAATGCAACGGGGAGACAAGGTGCTTTCGCCAGGTTCTGCCTCTTGCTTATACCATCGTTCTAAGAGCAGAGAGTTGATGCTCTTGTTTTTGGCCTGACCCTCCAGAACTTGACCGAGCTCCTGACAAGGAGACCCAGCCTCGTCTGACACCTTGAGAGACCCTGAGTCACAATACCCAGCTCGGTCACACCCAAGCCCCTAATCCATAGAAATTGTGAGATAATAAAGTATATTTTTCTATTTATTTTTATTTTTTCAACGTGTATTTATTGGGGGTGGGGGGGTGAAGGGCAGAGAGAGAGAGGGAGACACAGAATCCAAAGCAGGTTCCAGGCTCCAGGCTGTCAGCACAGAGCCAGACGAGAGGCTGGAACCCTTGAACTGTGAGATCATGACCTGAGCCAAAGTTGGACGCTTAACTGACTGAGCCATCCAGGTGCCCCCATGTTTTATGCCACGAAGTTTGCGGTCATTTGTTCCGCAGGAATGGATAACCAATAATAGCCACTAACAGCGTCAGACTCACACTCACTCGGGTTAGCAACCCCAATGGAAAGAAGGCTTCCCTTGCTCAACACCTCCAGCAACATCCAGGGACCGTTTCTCACCCCTCCAGACGAGGTTGTGCGCTCAGCCCTCATCAGCTCAACTCCCACCAATCCTGAGTTCTCACCCACCCGCAGAGCTCCATCCCAATCATGTTCTCTTAGGATTGGAGCAGCTCTCCATAGGAAAACAATTGTGCTGATACCAGCAGGAAGAGAAATAGAGGCAAGAAACATGTCCTCCACAAGGAGCAAATGAGAATTGTACACACCTTCGCAGAGATTCTGTTCACCAGATCACCAGAGCAGCATGTACGCCCTGTGTTGGCCAGCACCTTGCGTGAGTACACATCTAATACTGATTACATATCATCTCGGTCACTTTATTCGACTCCATCTCTACTTATCAACATTTTATGAGCTTTCTGGAACTTTCTGCATGCTCCAGAAATTAATGTATTATCACACACGAGCCTGGAATTTATTTTGACTTCCTCAACTCCTTTGAATTAGTTTTGCTGTCCAAAAGTCCAAGGAAAGTGAACAGAGAGAGTAGATAACAAAAGTGTCCTAAACCATTTCCCTGTAGTTGAGTGATTAGGGGCTTGGGCGTGACCGAGCTGGGTACTGTGAGTCAGGGTCTCTCAAGGTGTCAGACGAGGCTGGGTCTCCTTGTCAGGAGCTCGGTCAAGTTCTGGAGGGTCAGGCCAAAAACAAGAGCATCAAGTCTCTGCTCTTAGAACGATGGTATAAGCAAGAGGCAGAACCTGGCAAAAGCACCTTGTCTCCCTGTTAGAGTTCCTCTCTCTCTCTCTCTACATATATATGTATCTTTCATCTTCATCTGTTTGGTCATTAGATGAACCCAGTCAAGGTTACTAGTTGCTTTGAACACAGGGAGTTGATGACGTGGGAGTTTATTTGCACATTTTGTGGTGGGAGGGGTTGAGTTCAAGAGGTAGAAGATACGTCAGTGAAATATAGCATCTTATTTGCCTTTATAGTGAGTTGAGATGTAAAATCACAGTCAAAGGGGGCGCCTGGGTGGCTCAGTCAGTTGAGTGTCCAACTTCAGCTCAGGCCATGATCTCACTGTTGGTGAGTTCGAGCCCCGAGCTCAGAGCCTGGAGCCTGCTTCCGATTCTGTGTCTCCCTCTCTCTCTGCCCCTCCCCAACCCGCCCTCTGTCTCTTTCTCTCTCTCAAAAATAAACAGACAGTAAAAAAGATTAAGTGAAAGCACAGTCAAGGAATCTCTGGGGTACCCGAGAACAGTGCACCATGTCTTATGCAGAAGTTTGGATCCAATGTCAGTGTGAAAGGCCAATACCAGGCAGTGTTCCCCTAATCTGTTTAAATCGTAGTAAATATAAATTTAAAAAGCACATTTCTGTTTAAGGAAACTTAAATTTCTCTTTTCTAAGTGAATATAGTGGGATTCACATAAGTTATATATGTAGATGATGTACTTCCATTGCACAGTAAAAATCACCCCAAATAGAGGCGCCTGGCTGGGTCAGTCGGTGGAGCAGGAGACTCTTGATCTCGGGGTTGTAAATTCGAGCCCCATGTTGGGTGTGGAGATGACTTGAGAATAATAACAAATCTTTTTTAAATATTGAAAATAGACTGCAGATGGGATAGGGTTAGCATATGGAATATTTCTCAGGCAAAGAAAGGTCTCCCTAGTTTGAAAACTCAGAGGGGTGCCTGAGTGGCTCGGTCGGTTAAGCAGTTGACTCTCGACTTCAGCTCAGATCGTGATCTCACCGTTGGCGGGTTTGAGCCCCGCATTAGGCTCTGCACTCACAACGTGGAGCCTGCTTCGGACCTCTGTCTCCCCCTCTCTGCCTCTCCTCTGCACTCGGTGTCCCCCTCAAAAATAAATTAAAAGACATTTTAAAAATTAAAAAAAGAAAACTCAGATATCTCAGATATTACAAAATCCAATTTAGAATCAGATCGGTCACAGGGGCACACTGAGCTAATGCAGGCCTTCTCCTGCTTCAAACATATAGAAATAGTAAAAAAAATAATTGAATTAACTGTGGTAAAAAGCATATAACAGCACCTTCATTCTTTCAAGTGTTCAGTTCAGTAGTGTTAAGTATATCCACATTGTGGGCGCCTGGCTAGTCGAAGGAGTGTGCAGCTCTTGATCTTGGGGTTGTGAGTTCAAGACCCATATTGGGGGGTGGCTGGGTGGCTCAGTTGGTTAAGCGTCCAGCTTCGGCTCAGGTCATGATCTCACGGTTCATGGGTTCGAGCCCTGTGTCGGGCTCTGTGCTGACAGCTAGCTCAGAGCCTGGAGCCTGCTTCAGAATCTGTGTCTCCCTCTCTCTCTGACCCTCCCCTGCTCGCACAGCCTCTCACTGCCTCTCAAAAATAAATAAAAAACATTAAAAAAATAAAAGACGTTGGGTATAGAGATTCCAAAA
>PJEM01014577.1:0-34272 GCA_004023845.1 Helogale parvula | reverse complement strand
GGGGGGGGGAGGGGGGCTCGGCGGGGGGCTCCTTTAGGTTCTCTCCTCTGACACCAGAACTGTTAAAAGACGAACTGAGGCATATTAAAACGTTTAAGAATTTATCTGAGCAAGAATGGATTCTAATCGGGCGGTATCCAATGTAGCAGATAGAAAGGTGCTCAGGGCAATTTGCAGAATAAGACTTCTAGGCTGGAGGAAGCAGGAACTAGAAGGTTATAGTAGGTAAAAGAGTGGGTTGGTTATTCCAAGTTTACTTTCCTTTAGGGGATGGCAGGGGACTGTCAGGTAGATTACCTCACTAGTGATCATCAGGTGATTGCGGATTGACTGTTTTAAGATTCCATTACTGGGAGAGCTGAAACTGTAATTAAGTCTTGGTTTGGTGACATGAGACTTAGCGTAAGCAACTACATTTTGGGCCTCTTGGCTTGCTTTTAGCCTTGTGCGACTCAATTTAGTTTAGAGACCTTTCTAAATGGATAGGATGCAAGTTTTAAATTCGAAGAGATGACAAGAAAGTAAAGCATAAACATATTCTGATAAGATTTGTCCTTCATATTTTCACATGTTGAAATGATTTAAAATTATATTTGATGTTCTTATATGTATAGCTGTTGATGAGTTAGGTGCACCAGTTTGGCAAATATTTGAAAGATTATTATTTTTTTTTCCTGCCTCAATTTTTTGCTAAGTGATTTTAAAGTAAGCAACATACTGTTTAGAAGTAAATTTCAGGTTTGGGATCAAACATACCTTTTCTAATGCAGTCTTTGCCACTTACCTGTAGAAACAGGTATAGGTTGTTTAATATTTCTGAATTTCAGTTTCTTCATGTGTAAAATGGCAACCTATTAAGACATTGTAATTAAATATAATAAATTACACCTGGCTGGCTCAGTCAGATGCTTATGTAGCTCCTAATTTTCTAAACACAACAAATATTCTCTTTTCCGTACTTTGATAGAGATCATATACTAGGCATGTTTGTATATCCAGCTTTTAGTTTAATACATATACCATGTGTCATGCAAAGTTAATTTTAGTTAACTGCTTCTTGAAAAAAAAACAGTGACTATGCGTTACATAAAAAATCTTATTCTAGAATATCCTCTTATCTAATACTTGAAGTCGTTTTTAAAGAAAATTTAAATGAGGTATTATTTACCAAATATATGTTGATTTTGTCAGTACTGTTGTTTGTGATGGAGCTATGTAAAGTTGGAAAATAATTAGCATTGTCTCGTACTTAGTATGCTTGTTTTACCCTGCTGCCTTGGGTTATTCTACTGTAAACTAACTCTGTGTTGCAGATTGAGGTATTTGCCTAGGAGCTAAGAACAATCAAAACTGAGTGCTCTGTCACCACAACTAGTTCCACCAAAACAGAGTAGTAAAGAACTATGGGCTTTGAGTGATCAGAGGAAGACAAACCTTTATTGGAAGTAAATGAAAACTTTTCTGACTGGGGATCATTGCCATTAAACCCTGACAAGATTTACTCAACACATGTGATCCAATCCGTGGAGCTGGCTTTCCATCTTGAAGTAGCGTTAGCATAAGTTGCACAAAACCCCACCTTCTGTTCTATATAGGCTTGGCTCGGCACTCAAACCCTAGACTTCTTGCCCTAAATCAGTGACCTACGTGTCACACTTCTCCACTGCCACGCATTCTCTTGCCTGAGAAGTTACTGCATTCAGATTTTTGTCTTATTGTTGTTTTGTTTTTTTCAATTCTGGTGACTTTGTTTCATTCTTTAAAAATATTTCCACCCCCCCCCCCCCAAGAAAAGTTAAAGGAGACAAAATCACATGGCGACAGAGTGGCTAATGTGGGAATAGAAATGATCTTTTACGTTAGTAAAGACTGTGCTATCCAATAAGGTACTTATGAGCCATATGTGGCTCCTGAGTGCTTGAAACGTGGCTAGTTCAAACTGAGATGTGCTCCAAGTGTGAACATGCACAGTAATTCCAAAGATAGTGCACACACACGTGTAAATTGTAAGGACCGCATTAATATTTTAAATGGATTTCATTTTGAAGAGATGACACTTTGTATATGTTGGGTAAAATAAACTGCATTATTAAATTAATTTCACCTTTTTTTTTAACTTTTAAGATACGACTATTTTAGATACTTAAAATTGCATATGTGATTTACCTCTTCTACTGGACAGTCCTGGTTGAGAACTTAACTTGACAATTATGTTTCTCTGCTCATTCACAGACATGCCCCACAATTAAATTGAGGGACAATATAAAGTAGAATGATTAGAAATATCAATGAAAAGATTTTGTCTGGAATTCTTGGCTAAAAAACGGAAAGGAAAAGAAAGGCAGCAAATAACCCTGGCAGGCATGATAGCCCTAAGTGGTTTCTAAGCCTTAGCCATTTATCACTCAGAAGCAGAGTTCAGCACCACTAATAGGCAACAATGCTATTGAGGATATAGATTCATTTACTTAATATGGATACGCTGTGTCTGTTCTGAGTATAATAGTGATAGGGTAGGAGAGGAAGAAGTTTTCCTCCACCCACCCTCTTAGGATCCCTAGAGTGGATCTGAAAATTAAACTGGCGAGGACAGATTAACAGGACAAAAGCACATGTATTTATTTAATGTAAGTTTTATGTGACGTGAGAGCCTTCATGAGAAAATGAAGATCCAAAGAAACAGGTCTGAGTATTTTTATGCTAGGTCTCATGAAAAGTGGACATTAGTGGAGAGATACCAAAGAGCAGGAGTAGTGAAGAGAGATCATGGAGTGTGAAGTAAACCAGGGTAACTTAGCAGGGCCTATTTGCTCTGATTCTTCAGGTTTGCAGAGGGAACCTCTCACATGAGAGTTTTATGACCTATTTCAGAGGAGAAGGTGGAGTGAGGTTAGATTGAACTTCCTGTTTCAGCTGTTTTCTCAAACCTCATCAGCTTAAAATATTCAATATGCAAAGGTGTCATATTTTGGGGAGCAGCATGTCCTGAACCCCGTCAAGGGACCTTATAAAGGCATATCCTTATTATCTGACTAGGGAAATGTTGTATGACGTCAAACAAATTGCAGCAAGTCAGGCATATTGTAATTGGTCATACAGGTATAAAATTATTAGGTCTGTGTTAATGTGCAAAATTAAGAAGTAGCATCTTTTATTTTATGTTAACTGTATCCATTATTCCTTCAGCAAGAAAGATGCCAATAAAATCCTTCAAATGTTAAAATATAACAAATATAGAAAATGCATGAAACGCTTCACCAAAATTTTTAAAATATGTATTCTATTTATTAAGTAATAAAGTAAGGAAACCTGAAAAAAAAAAAAGAAAAAGAAGTCTCCTGCATATGTGGTTTAAGTTAAAGCATACTTTCTCTTTGGGTTTGTAAACCAACTGACTCAAATTTATAATGACTAGTTTTTAATGATTCCTAAATATTCCACAGCATTGGTAGGCTAAAAATGCACACGTATATAATTTCTATTTAAAAAAATGTGAGGGACAACCCTTAACCCTCACATCATCATAGAGTACACGTCTTATTTTCTTAAATATTTTCTTAAGGGAGAAGTGCATAGTGAAAAGAAACACGTATATAACAAGATTTTTATTTTTAAAATTTATTTATTTATTTTGAGAGAGAGAGAGGAGGGGAGAGAGAGGAGAGAGAGAGAGAGAGAGAGAGAACACATGGGAAAGGCAGAGAGAGAGGGAGAGAGAGAATCCTGAGCAGGCTCTGCATGGCCAACGGAGAGCCGGATATGGGGCTCGAACTCACAAACCAACCGTGAGAGCATGACCTGAGCCAAAATCCAGAGTCAGATGCTTAACTGACTGAACCACCCAAGCACCCCTGTAACATGATTTTTAGAGCCATAGTTTGTGTCAGCTTGTACTTTTACATGCAATATAGGAGACTCTTTTTTCTAACTATGACTTCTCTAAATTTTAATCTTTCAAAATATATACTGATTTTCATTTCCCAGCTTGATGCCTAAGTATTCAAATTAATATATGTTTTATTTTATAGCCTTAATTTTTTAACATTAATCTCTATGCCTAACATGGGCTTGAACTCATGATCACGAGATCAAGAGTACATGTTCTTCTAACTGAGCCGGCCAGGCACCCTTTAATTTTTTTAACTATAAAATTAAAGTACTACAAAAGGAATGATAAGAGCAAAATTTTTTTCATATCAAATCAAAGAATTTCGGACTTGTGCAATAAAACCTCTTCTGTCCCCAACAACCATATGGCTTTATGATTTTCATATCAATTATGAGTCACAGTTTCCTCATTTCCAAAGCAGCAGTGATGGTAGATAATATTTACCAGTGGAATTTTTGAAGTTCAAAATTAAAGTTTTGTTTAAAAGTTATATCATCAACCTTACCACTGTGGGGTATTTAGTGGAATTTTTAGCCCTCACAGATTCCTAGCATATATATGACATGATTAAGAAGCTTCCAAACTCAATTCTTTTTCACCTATGTTATATTGAGGTTCAGTTAATATCTGAAACCAGAATATAAATCTAGAACACTGAATAGCGTCTATGAGAGAATAATCATTATCTTTAAGTGAAAGTTTACTTGTTTTCAGGTATTATTTTAAAATTAGATAAGTAAAAAACTTTTTCTTTTTTTTTTAATTTGAGAGAGAGCAAGTGTGAGAATGGAGGAGAGGCAGAGAGAGGAGAGAGAGAATTGCCAACAGGCTCCAGTGTAGAGCCCAACCTGGGACTCAGTCTCACAAATTATGAGATCATGATCTGAGCCAAAATTAAGAGTCCTATGCCTAACCAACTGAGCCACCCAGCTGCCCAAAACATTCTTTTCCCCTAAATGAACTCATCTAACCTCCTGTTCTTTTAAAAACCTCAGATGTGGGGGTGGGGGGTGTGGGGAGTATGGAACACTTGCATGTTTTTCTCATCATTTTATCTATCCCCATTTAGTGGACTTGCAACAAAAGAATGATTACATGCATGATTAACATCATGTAAGCATGCCTCATTCTGGTTTCCTGACAAGGTACCCAATCCTCTGAGTTTTATATGAGAAGTAATCCAGAGATCCAATGTGAGCGTAATTCCCCAAGACAGCTTTGATATTTATCACTCTTTCTTAAGTCAGATAATCCCATAGGTTCGTCTGGATTCCATTTCTGCAGGTATACATACCAATATTCATCTATCAAATATCTATCTCTTTACACAGGCACACACATATACAGACATACATACATATATTTTTCCCCTTTGGAACACCCTAAAGGATTGTTGAAATACTTGCCATTTGTTTCTCTTCATAGTACTCTAATGAAATACATTTTAAGAAGCGTGCGTGGTTGACAAATTATATCTTTTGGGAAAGCCTAAATCTGGAAAAAAACATGAGGGGGAGAGACATTTATTATGATTACTAGACTAGATTCTCAGTAGGCTAGGATTATTGTAAGTAAAATTGATTTTGTCCATGATTTGATTTTAATCTAGTTTCGCAGAATCATATTCTACAAGGAACAGATATTTAATTTAGTACATTATGATGAAAAGGTTTCAGTTCAAAGAAGTTTAATGCATTTGATGCGATAAAAGCACTAACTGATTATTAGGTTTTTAAAAATAGTTATTCCTTATTATTTTATTACCATTTAAATAATTTCTTCTACTCATAATATTTATATTAAATGTAGAAAATATTTTAGGCTCCTGCACTGGTACTCAGGCTGATTGTCTCTGTAAAATGCAGCACGTTAGGAAGGAATAAATAGGATTTTAAATTTGCTGCACGGTTTGTTTTGTTTTGTTTTGTTTCGTTTGAGCTGGAGATTTTCAGAGAAACCACTTGCCATGGAATGAGTTGGAGCTGTCTACTTACCAGCTACAGTTGTAAACAAGAGACTATGGAAACCAATCTCCTGTAATTTTCCAGTCTACTGTTTTCCAATATCAAGGAGTTAGAACAGTTGGCAATTTTGAAGTTGCTGCTCAACAGAGGTCTCTAGCACTTTAACAGTTGGGACCAGATGGGACTATTTTCTGAGGTTAAACCCAAGGCCAAGAGAACTATCCAAGCAAAGGGAAGAGACAAAAGGTGGCATATCATATTTCTTTTTTTTTAATTGAATAATTTGTGCCAAAATGTTGTTTCTCTCTCTTCATTCTCCTATAGGCTCTTGATGCTGTATAAATATTGTGTCAATTCATCACATATTCTGTAGCACTGTATCTTATTTGTCCCCCTTTATCCATGGTTTCACTTTCTGTGCTCACCCGCAGCCCAGAAGAAGACAGACGATCCTTTTTCTGACTTGTCAGAAGGTCAGTAGGCAGCCCAATGCTACATCACAATGCCTTTGTCAGTCACTTCACTTCATATCATCAGGTGGACATTTTATGATCTGACATCACCACAAGAAGGGTAAATGCATTACAGTAAAATATTTTGAGAGCAAGAGAGACAATATTCATATAGCTTTTATTATGGTATATTGTTATAATTATCCTATTGTATTATTATTGTCATTAATATCTTACTGTGCATAGTTTATAAATTAAACTTTATCATAGGTATGAATGTATAGGGAAAAAACTTAGTGTACGTGGGGTTCAGTAATATCCACGGTTTGAGGCATCCACCGAGGGTCTTGGAACATATCCACTGCAGATAAAGGGAGGCTGCTATGTATTTTTGAGTTGCAATGAATACAAAGTGTATCCACATTTTTAAAGTTGTGTTTTCTTTTTTAAAAATAAATGATTAAAACTATCATTTAGTTTTATACCATAAATTTCCTTTACAAACGTTTTGTTACATTAAATCACAAAGTCACATCAAAATGGCTGTATGGATGCAGCCTGCATTTTATTGTTGCTTTTCAGGTGAAGAATTAAATAATACCTGAGACCTAATGGGAGAAACAGCAGTGTAGTATAGAGAAAGGAGGGTGACCATTATCAGATAGTAATAGCTTTTTTGCTTTGGAAAACTTCAATTCTATGAGGCTCAGGCTCATTTAGTAAGCTAAATGGAACCTTAATAATATCTACCTGTGAGTTACTGTATGTATTCAAATTATGCAGAGTAGTTAAAGCACCTCCCCAAACTGAGCACTTAGTTGGCCCTTAATAAATGGTGGCTGCTTCTTCTGATACTTATGCTTCCTGACTCGCTTGTGGTTAGATGGTCTTGTGAATAGTACACAGTGAATTGTGGGCAGAAGTGAGGTTTATTCCTGCTGGGCTGGAGTGTGTAATTGCTCGTGTAAGATTGTCCAGAACTTTCTATTTCTCTCTACCATGGCAACCAGCAACGTTACAGGTAGTAGTTGTTCCATCAACTAAGATCCCAAAGTGAGTACGACACAGAGCAGAGCCTCTAGCTGATCTGTGATGAACATGTAATAGGTGTGAGGAATAAACCTTTTTTTATTTGCTTTAAGCTACGAAGCTTTGGGGGCTACTTACTGCAGCATATCTGCCCCATTTTGATTTACATAACCTTTACATAGGTATAGAGTAAAATACTAACATTATTCTAATTTTTTGAAGCTACTTACCACTGAACAAATTCTGTCCTGGATTAGGAAACTTTAATGCATGTGCGTTAGATTGCTTCTCTTCTTTTTCAAAAGAAAAGTGATGAATATATCCTATTGTTCTCAAACACATGAGAAAAGACCAAATTTACATCAATTTAATTAAGCTGACACATGTTTAGGTAATTTCTCCAAAATTGCTTTAGGACACCAACTCACTCCCAATACTTCTGATTTCAGAATAATTTTGCAATTCACTAGATTGCTGAATGAAATATATCTGTATACAATTTTGATAGTTTTAAAAAAATGCAACAGTTTAAGGCCAGCACTCCAGATGTTGTAAGGAACACACAATTGTTCATAGTTCCTGATGATGATCTTTTTCTTTCTTTTCAACATATATCTGCCTCTGCAAATGTGAGCTAACAGTATACAATGTGCAATATGCAGTCATACAGTGAAATGGCAGGAGATGTGCTTGCCTTTTATATTATCTAAGATGGTTAACGTTGGGAAGAAAATCTCACATCCTCTGCATATTTCTCCCTCAGCACTCTTGGGAACTGCAAAGAAGGCTTTTCTTTCCTCAGATGGCTGTAGCATGCTTGCACCCATTCCGATCAACGCTGGAATTTTTCCTGCAGTATGTTGAGGAATTTGGGGCACAGGTCATAAGCTTGACTGTGTGTTGTGTTTTTCTGTTTTTTTTTTTTTTTAATCTATCTGATCCCTCCAATTTCTTGTCTATGTTTCACTATCTGTTTGGGCAAATAAGATCGATAGTGGTACCTTGGATTCCTGTCACTTGTGGCCTGGTGAAATAGTGTAAGACACATCACCCACGCTGAAGCAAGGGAGCGCTCCGTGGGCCGGTCTTATCAGGAATCTTTGACTTCTCCCAGCTGGTACTGCTAGGGTGCTTCCCTCAGTCTCCCACTCCCTCCTTGAGATTCAGGAGTAATGAGAATTCCCGCGTTCCTGCCTGCAAGTCCTGCACTGAGATTACATCAGTTCATTTAGCTGGAGCTTTTCAGACACTCACTGGCAGGAATTGATTTCCTTATTTTGGTCCCTTTGCTTTTGGATTCTGCCCAAAAGACAGATTCAGGGAAGTGAATTCTACTTTTACAAGGTCTGTTTCAGATAATTACCTGAAAATGTTAGAAAATGTAAGCCAGTAAGGAGGTTGTTTTTCTTTATCTGTAAACCCACTAAGAACGTGTCTATAATGCGCTTTTCTTCTCGGGAGTTTGTTGAGAGGCAAGAGGCAGGAAGGGAAATGAGAAAGTTAATTGATTTGCCTTTCAAACTGTTTCATTAGAAAGTTTCTAAAAGATCAAAGGTTCTGAAATAACAATAAAAAAGTAAATAAAAAAATATAGCATGTGTTTTTTAAACCAATCATTGCTTCATCAGTCATCATGTCATTTCAAATACATTTCCTGCCAGTTTTCAAGCCATATCCCCTTTGCATACAAATACAGCAATTATTTTATACTCATACCAGGTATATATAAAAATTATGATTAATGCATTGTTCCTGATCTCAAAGACCTTGCAAGTCAGTGGGTATTAGTTTTTCTGCTCATTTGACTATCTCCGTAACTGATCTTCAAGGTCTTTATGGAGGCAGTCAAATGAGCAGAAAAACTAGTATCTGTTGATAATTGTTAAGCACCTCTGGGCTGCTTAACCTCGGGGAATGGAAACAATGGAGATACCAGGGGGAAAATTTCACTGAGGGGGAAGCGTTTACCTTTTGTTTCTGTTTTTACTGCTACTAGACAGTACTAGACAGTATTTTCAATATTTCACCTGACATAATCCAACTTCACATGAGTACAAAAACAGTCATTATATTTAAAAAAAATCATTTGACTTCTCAGCTATGGAGGATGTAGGTGTATTTGGTTCTAGAATGATGAAAATGATGGTGATGATAGTAATAATAGTAAAATAGCACAAGCCAGATCTTATTTGCCAAACAAGTTGCTCTTCCTTCTCCCCCAAAGACTATGCGGGAGCATTCTAGTGTAAATGACCTTAAAGGAAGCCTTGATAGAATAGACACCAGAGAAAGTTCATACGCTCTGATCCATGAGGAATTGTGGAGGGAAAAGCCAATCCACGTCATCTGGGAAATGATTCAAGAGTCGGTAGAATTGGCTTATATTATTTTTGATGTTCTGCTTGGATTTGAGTCCATGAATGTTGCTCTCAGAGTAATTTAGAGAAAGTAATCTGGGGATAGAGGAGGAAATGGGAAACAAAAAGGCTGATTTGAATATCATCATATTCCCATTATATGGTGATAATTGTCAAGATTGTAGTGCTGGTGGTGAGAATGGAGATGAAGAGATTTTTGAAAGACCCATTTGAAAACAAAACACAAGTAATATCCAGTCCTTAGAGAATGATTAGATATGACAGGTGAGCAAAAAGGATCTAAAGCATTTATTATTTGTGAAATGACATAGCAGTCAAAAAAACAAAAACAAAAACAAAAAACAAATGGAAACTAAAAAACAAAGCAGGTATTTGTGGTTATAAGAATCCTAGGTTTGAAGTTTAGCTCTCCACTTCCATTGTGAGAGCTTGGAGAAATTACCCAACTTTTCAGGACTTTGATTTCCTCTTGGGTAAACTGAGCTGTTGTAAAAATTACATGGAATAAAGCATGGGAAAAATCCACCACCTGTGGTCTCCTTTGTTCCTCTGGAGTACCAAGCAGTGCTCAGGCATTTTGTGCACTTGACCTCTTAAAATCCTCCCAGCAAAAATGCTGAGGAAGTTTGCTTTTCATTATGACTTATTAAGAGTGAGGGTAAAGTGATATGAACGGCCTGCCCTGTCTTAGTTCATTCAGACAGCTATGATATAATACCGCGGATTGCGTGGTTTACAAACAGAAGAAATTTATTGCTCACAATTCTGGAGGCTGGAAGTCCAAGGTCAGGGTACCAACATGGTTGGGTGAGTGCCCTCTTCTGATCATAGTTTTTCTTGTATCCTCACATTGGAGAGAGGAGGTTAAGGGGTTCTTTCAGGTGTCATCTCTCAGAGCACTAATCCCTGTCATGAGGACTCTATCTCCTGTCCTGATCTCCTCTCAAAGGCCCGACCTCCTAATAGCATTGTCTTTAGAGATTAGGATTTCAAAAGATATCATTTGGGGAGGGATACAAACATTCCGGCTCTAGCAGCACATGGATAAAGGGTAGCACCATTAGAATTTATATTGGGTCTCTCTGAATTCAGCGCCTTATTCTCTGTTATATAGCAGGCACTCAATAATGGGATTTCTCTTCTTTGCAAGGTGTTCATTATACTTAAATTTTTTTTAATGTGTTTTTATTTTTGAGAAAGAAAGAGAGATACAGCCCAAGTTGGGGAGGCGAACAAAGAGAGGCTCTGAAGCAGGCTCCAGACTCTGAGCTGTCAGCATAGAGTCCAATGCAGGGCTCAAACCCCATTGCGAGATCATGACCTGAGCCAAAGTCAGATGCTTAACTGACTGAGTCACCCAGGCACCCCTTTTTAAATTTTAATGTTTATTTATTTTTGAGAGAGAGAGAGAGAGTGAAAGAGAGAGAGAGCAAGTGAGCAGGGGAGGGATAGAGAGAGAGGGAGACACAGAATCTCAAGAAGGTTCCAGGCTCTGAGTTGTCAGCACTAAGCCCATCTGGGGACTCAGACCCACAAACCATATATAATGACCTGAGCTGATGTAGGACACTTGACCCACTGAGCCACGCAGGTGCCCATTGTTTGCTATATTTTTTGAACATACAGTAAAAGTAGTGGGCTTTCACCCAGTGGGAAAAATGAACATACATAAACACAAAATGTTGGTGTTATGGATGCTCTTTAAAGCAGTAAAAACCTATGAGAAGCTGATAGTTTCAGTTAATTTTTATAATTGAAAGTATGTTAGTAAATAAGAGCAACGCTAGAAATATGTTTCCTCCTCCTAATTGGTTTCTTCTGTTAAGCCTCGGTTTAAGCAAACATTGAGTAGCTTCAATATTGTCTTTAAAGGACACTTAGACCCATACATACCTGGATTCTCTTCCAAGATTACACTCATTCCTCTCATTCGGGCCTTTCTGAAGGGTCAGAGGCCCTCTTTGACCAACTGCATTATCTATGGTCACCCGATAACATGTTTGCTGTATTTTTCTTTATAACCTTTAAAATTACTTGACAATATCCTACAGTTTTATTTAATTTTTTTTAATTTTAAAAATATAAAGATTTTAAATCTTTAATATAAGATTCATGAGGCCTTGGACTTTGTTTTGCTTGTTCCTTGTCCTCAGCACCTAGAACAATGGTGGCAAATAGTAGGCAATAAATATCTATTGCGTAGACTATCGACTGTGTATAAATATCTCCGGTTGGACCCTTTCTCTCTAATGTGTACACAAATGGAGGAGTTTCTAGGTAGCAGACAGTTCCAGGTCAACAACAGTAAAATTGCGCTTGCTGTTTTCAAATAATAAAGGAGGACAGAATAGGAAGGAGAGGACAGACGTTTTCTGGAACTTTTGTTTCAGGGTACTGAGTGACCTGTGGAAGCTCAGACTCTCCTGGGGAATAGCTGTGTAAGGAGAGGAAGAAGACAGCAGGGCGCTGTTGGTGCCCTTGGAGTATCCTCACTTAACGTTGTGCTTATCTACTAGCATTTATTTTAGACACCTTTTACTCAATGCATGTTGAAAGACCCCTTTAAATATCACACCTAAAAATAAGTACTATACATGTGTTTACAATTATTAGAAAGCTGTCATATATTTGCAAGTTATTTGTATCCAGTTAGTTTCAGGATGTGGGCTTCCCTGTACCAGATGATGTCTTCATCTCTAGCTAAAAGCCTTTCTAAATGTGTGTTAATGTCTAACTATTAATACAATTATTTGTTATTCTTTGAGGGTCAGAGGTGAGCCACTTAGTGTTGCTGTTTAACATTGATCATAGGCATGCTGTCATTGCTGTTTACGAGTCCCCGCACATTTCAAAGCATAAAAATCTGTTTGCTCTCCTTTATCGTAATACATCTGTGGTAGGAGGAAAAGTATGTATAGTTACAAGTTCAATTACAGCTCCTGGTTTATCGGTAGCAGTGTCCTAGACTGGACCATGGCCCTGGTGAGGGCAATGTAGTGAAAAATGAGGATCATGCTGAGTACAATGGAAACTTAAAATGAGATTGGTTTTAAATTCACTGCTGAGACTTGAGCACTTGGCACAGGAGAACATGGGGTCACTATAGTAAGATAAGATGCATTCAATCATCGCCTTCAGGGAAGCTAAGATACTGGTTTTATTGCTGTTGTTTAAATGCCTAGAACTTTCTCTTGGATGATGTATATATTTGTATGCGAATGTATACATGTATATACTTAAACACACAAGCACCTGGATATATGTGTATTTTGAACATATAAGCTTTATTTGTGTAATTGGCATTATTAATTTTCCAATAGCATTATTTTTTATAATGTTTGATAAAAGAAGAAAATATCAGATAATGTAAAATATAAGGGTTTAGAAGTAATGTTTCCATTTGATTTAAAAGTTATTGTTAAGGCATGTAACTATTTTTTAAAACTTTTTTTTAAATGTTTTTTATTTATTTTTGAGAGACAGAGATAGCACGATCAGGGGAGGGTCAGAGAGAGAGAGGGAGACACAGAATCGGAAGCAGGCTCCAGGCTCTGAGCTAGCTGTCAGCACAGAGCCCGACACGGGGCTCGAACCCACAAACTGTGAGATCATGACCTGAGCTGAAGCCGGACGCTTAACCGACTGAGCCACCCAGGAGCCCCGGCATGTTACTATTTAAAAGCAAGAAAGAAAAGCAAAAAACCCACCTTATTTTATTCATGGTATTATGTGCCAGATGTATTTTTTGGCCATTTTTTTTTCTTTTTGATGGCAATACTATTTAAGCTCAGAGCTAATATAAAAGCTAAGTATCATCTCTATTTTTAGAGGAAAGGATACAGATTTAAGACATTCAATTATGTGGCCATTATTAAATTGGTAGTCATTGGTATAGCCATAATTTAGATCTTTCTGACTTTAAAGTATATCTGTATTATTTCTGGGCTTATCCATTGTTTCCCCTCTTTCCACAAAAATATTATTAACAGGATTTTTTGTTTTTTATTGTCTGTTTTTCTTAACATTTAGGAAATGTTTCTTAAAATTTAGGAAAAGGCATTACAGAAAAAGTCTAATTCAGTGCTGAGAATGTACAAAAATCTCTCAAACAGCAAATACATGGTTAAAAGGTCTGGATTAAGTACATTTCTAGTTTTGATGGCCAACTATGGTGCTGATGATCTATTACCTTGTCGTAAGATGCACACTTTGATTATTTCCAAGTGTTGTCATGCTGAGAATTTCATATCCTCTCAGTTATTTCCCTAGATCAGTTGTCAATGGATAAAAAATTGGTTTGAATTTAAGAAGGAGTGGTTAATTAAAAAACTACTGTGCTTCTCTTTGGATTTCTGTCATTTATTTATTCATTCAGCAGATACATGATGAATAGTTACCTGTGTAGATACTGTGCCAGAACTTGTTCTGATCTTTATAGGGCCTAAGGGCTTCTATAAGAGTCGAGAACACTAATTTGCTGACAGATAATATGAAGAAGAGAAGTAGGTGTATGGGGTCCACTGTAATAACCCAAAAGACACTTGCCCCATGTTAGAGTATATAGCTGTTCCTCAACCCTTGCCACTCGTTGCCATGTAACGATATAGCTCAGCATGGTTTATAATGTAATTTTTGTCAGGAAAACAAAAAATTCCCAGATTTTTGTCTGAAACCATTCATTTTAAATATTGACTTTTGTCTTGTTGTATAACTATGTTCAGAACAAGTACATTCAGTCAATAGCCAGCACTTGGAAATGTATTATTTATAGAGATTGTAAATGTCTATATATATATTTTTTTAACCAATAGATAGTGGATAGATAGTCCTAGAGGACTGAGGTTATTTTTGCATTTGTAGAGTTTAGGAGACAGTATAGGTTAACAATTGCTTTATAAGGTAGAGAAATACTAACTTAGGAAGCAAGTGGTGATACCTAGTAAGTGGGAATTAAGCCTCTGACCAAGATGGAAAGAAAATATGCATGAGCACCTATTATATTACAGGTATCTTGAGCTGATAATACCATTTAGTGATCCAAGTCAATATTGTTGTTAGAGTTATCTATTTTATAAATGAAGATAACATAATTAAATAAGGTGTATGAGGTTTCATCCTGCAAGAAATGCATGTTTAAAATGACTGGAATCTTGAGTCCAATATACCTGACTTCAAAATCTGGTGATTTCAAATTATAGTCTTGTAAAACATTGTGTAAGGTATTTATTTATTTATTTTATTTTTATTTTTATATTTTTACTTTGTAATTTACATCCTAGTTAGTTAGTATATACTGCAATAATGATTTCAGGAGTAGATTCCAGTGGTTTATTCCCTATGTATAACACTCAGTGCTCATACCAACAGTTAGTCTGGCTCCCCCCCCTCCCTGAACCCGTCCAGCAATTCTCAGTTTTTCTCTATATTTAACAGTCTCTTATGTTTTGTCTGCCTCCCTGTTTTTATATTAGTTTTGCTTCCCTTTGCTTATGTTTTGTATCTTAAATTCCACATATGAGTGAAGTCATATTATATTTTTCTTTTCCTGACTAATTTCACTTACCATAATACCCTCTAAGTTCCATCCATATTGTTGTAAATGGCAAGATTTCATTCTTTTTGATTGCCAAGCAATAACTCCATCATATATATATGCCACTTCCAAATGTTCAAATGAACATTTGGACTCTTTCCATACTTTGGCTATTGTTCAAAGCATTGCTATAAACGTTGGGGTACATGTGCTCCTTTGAAACAGCACACCTATAGCTTCGGATAAATGTCAACTAATCCAATTGCTGGGTCATAGGATAGTTCTATTTTTAAGTTTTTGAGGAACCTCCATACTGTTTTCCAGAGTGGCTGCACTAGTTTGCATTCCCACCAGCAGTGCGAAAGAGATCCTCTTTCGCTGCAAACCTCACCAACATCAGTTGTTGCCAGGGTTGTTAATTTTAGTCATTCTGCCTGGTGTAAGCTGGTATCTTATTGTAGTTTTGATTTGTATTTCCCTGATGATGAGTGGTGTTGAGCATCTTTTCATGTGTCTGTTTGCCATCTGGATGTCTTCTTTGGAAAAGTGTCTGTTCATGTCTTTTGCTCATTTCTTCACTGGAATATTTGCTTTTTGAGTGTTGCTTTTGATAAGTTTTTTATAGATTTCGGATGCTAACTAACCCTTTATCTGATATGTCATTTGCAAATATCTTTTCCCATTCTGTTGGTAGCCTTTTAGTTTTGCTGATTTGCTGTGCAGAAGCTTTTTATCATGACAAGTTCCCAAGAGTTGATTTTTGCTTTTATTTCCCTTGCTTCCAGAGGTGTTGAGTAAGAAGTTGCTGTGGCCAAAGTCAAAGAGGTCTTTGCCTGCTTTCTCCTTTAGGATTTTGATAGCTTCCTGTTTTATGTTTAGGTCTCTCATCTATTTTAAGTTTATTTTTGTGTGAGAAAGTGTACCAGTTCATTTTTCTGCATGTCACTGTCTAGTTAATTTGCTGAAGATACTGTCTTTATTTCATTGGATATTCTTTACTGTTTTGTCAAAGGTTAGTTGGCCATATGTATTGGGTCAATTTCTGGGTTCTCTTTTCTGTTCCATTAATCTAAGTGTCTATTTTGTGCCAGTACCACACTGTCTTGATGATTACAGCTTTGTACTACATCTTGAAGTTGGGATTGTGTTGCCTCTAGCTTTGGTTTTATTTTTCAGGATTGCTTTGGCTCTTTGGGGTCTTTTCTGGTTCCTAGGTATTTTATGGCTTTTGTGCGATTGTGAGTGGGATTGATTCCTTGGTTTCTCTTTCTGCTGTCTCATTGTTAGTGTATAGAAGTGTAACTGCTTTCTGTGTATTGATTTTATATCCTGCGACTTTGCTGAATTCATGGATCAGTTCTAGCAGTTTTTTTTTTTTGTGGAATCTATTGGGTTTTCCATATAGATATCATGTCATCTGCAAAGAGTAAAAGTTTGACTTCCTCCTTGACAATTTGGATGCCTTTTATTCCTTTGTGTTGTCTAATTGCTGAGGCTAGGACTTCTAATACTCTGTTGAATAACAGTGGTGAGAGTGGACATCTTGTCATGTTCCTGACCTCAGTTTTCTCCATTGAGGATGATATTACTGGTGGGTCTTTCATAGATGGCTTTTATGATTTTGAGTTCTGATCCTTCTATCCCTACTCTCTTGAGGGCTTGTATCAAGAAATGAAGGTGTATTGTATCAAATGCTTTTTTTGCATGTATTGAGAGGATCATGTTGTTGTCTTTTCTTTTATTGAAGTGATGTATCATGTTGATTGTTTTGTGACATTGAACCAACCTTGCATCCCAAGTATAAATCCCATTTGGTTAAGGTAAATCATTCTTTTAATGTATTGTTGGATCCAGTTGGCTAGTATCTTGTTGAGGATTTTTGCATCCATGTTCATCAGGGAAATTGGTTTCTAGTTCTCCTTTTTAATGGGGTCTTTGTCTGGTTTGGAATTAAGGTAATGCCGGCTTCATAGAATCACTTTGGAAGTTTTTCTTACATTTCTATTTTTTTGAAACAACTTCAAAAGAATAGGTGTTAACCCTTTTTTAAGTGTTTGGTAGAATTTCCCTGGGAAACCATCTGGACCTAGACTCTTGTTTTTTTGGGAGATTTTGATTACTAATTTGATTTATTTATTTATTTATTTATTTATTTATTTATTTATTTTTTTACTGGTTATGGATGGGTCTGTTCAAATTTCTATTTCTTCTTGTTTCAGTTTTGGTAGTTTATATGTTTCTAGGAATTTGTCCATTTTTTCCATATTGCCCAATTTATTGACATATAATTGCTCATAATATTCTCTTATTATTGTTTGTATTTCTGCAGTGTTAGTAGTAATCTCTCCTCTTCCATTCTTGATTTTATTTATTTGGGTGCTTTCTTTTTTTCTTTTTCATCTTACTGGCTACAGTTTTATCAATTTTGTTAATTATTTCAAAGAACCAGCTCCTGGTTTCATTGATCCGTTTACTGTTTTGTTTTTGTTTTTGATAGCATTGATTTCTGCTCTAATTGTTATTATTTCCCATCTTCTGTTTTTGGGTTTTATTTGCTGTTCTTTTTCTAGCTCTTTAAGGCATAAGGTTAGGTTGTATATCTAAGACCTTTCTTCCTTTAGGAAGGCCTAGAATGCTATATAGTTACCTATTATGACTGCCTTTGCTGCATCCCAGAGGTTTTGGGCTTTGGTGTTATCATTTTCATTGGCTTCCATGTACTTTTAAATTTCCTCTTTAACTTTATGGGTAGCCTACTCATTCTTTAGCAGGATCTTCTTTGTTGTCTTTCCAAATTTTTTCTTGTGGTTGATTCCAAGTTTCATAGCGTCATGGTCTGAAAATAGGCATGATATGATTTTAATTTTTTTGTACCTGTTGAGGGTTGATTTGTTTTCCAGAATGTGATCTGTTTTGGAAAATGTTCCGTGTGCACTGGAGAACAATGTATATTCTGCTGCTTTAGGATGAAGTGTTCTGAATATATCTGTTAAGTCCATCGTTTCAGTGTGTCACTTAAAGCCATTGTTTCCTTGTTGATTTTCTGCTTAGGTGATCTGTCTATTGCTATAAGTGGGGTGTTGAAGAGCCCTACTATTATGATATTATTGTCAATGAGTTTCTTTATGTTTGGGATTAATTGATTTATGTATTTGGGTTCTCCCATTTTGGGGGACTGAATGTTTATCATTGTTAGATCATCTTGGTAAACATTAGTCCCCTTAATTATGATACAGTGCTCTTCTTCATGTCTTGTTACAGTCTTTATTTTAAAATCTAGGTTTTCTGATAAAAGTATGGCAACTCCAGCTTTCCTTTGGTGACCACCAGCATGATAGATAGTTCTCCATCATCTTACTTTCAATCTGAAGGTGTCTTTAGGTCTAAAATGAGTCTCTTGTAAACAGCATTATTTGTTTTTTTTATCTAGTCTGTTCACCTTTGTCTTTTGACTGGAGCATTTAGTCCATGACATTTAGAGTGAGTCTGAATTTATTGCCATTGTGGTGCCTGTAGAGTTGGAGTTTCTGAAAATGTTCTCTGCTCCTTCCTAGTCTTTGTTTCTTTTGGTCTTTTTTTTTTCTTTCTTTTGTTTCATCTTTTCTCCATTCCGAGAGTCCCCCTTAAAATTTCCTGCAGGACTGCTTTAGTGGTCATGAACTTTAGTTTTTCTTTGTCTTTATCTGTCCTTCTATTTCTACGGAATAGAATCTTGCTGGATAAAAAATTCTTGGCTGCATATTTTTCCAATTCAGCATACTGAATATATCCTGCCACTCCTTTCTGGCCTGCCAAGTTTATAAGTCTGATGCAAATCTGTTCTTGTAGGTTAAGGACTGATTTTCCCTCGCTACTTTCATGATTCTTTCCTTGTCTGTGTATTTTGTGAATTTTACTATTATATGCCTTGTGATGGTCAGTTTTTGTTGAATCTTTGTGCTTCCTGGATTTTTATGTCTGTCTTTCATATTTCCCCAGGTTAGGAAAGTTTTCTGCTATGATTTGCTCACATAAAACTCCTAATGCTTTTTCTCTCTCTTCATCTTCTGGAACCCTATGATTCAGATGTCACTCCTTTAAATGAGTCACTGAATTCTCTAATTCTTATATTGTGCTCTCTTGCCTTAGTTTTCCTCTTTTTTTCTGTTTCATTATTCTCCATAAGTTTGTCCCCTATATTGCTGATTCACTGCTCTGCTTCATCTATCCTTGCCGCTGTTGTATTGATTCAAGATTGCATCTTGGTTATAGCATTTTTAATTCCATCCTGACTAGACTTTACTTCTTTTATCTCCACAGAAAGGTATTCTATCTTTTTTTTCACCCCAGCTAGTATTCTTATTATTGTGATTCTAAATTCTGGTTCAGACATCTTGCTTGTATCTGTGTTGATTAAGTACCTGGCTGTCATTTCTTCCTGTTCTCTCTTGTGGGGTGAATTCCTTTGTTTAATCATTAAAACATTTTTTTAAATGTTTTTTATTTTATTTTTGAGAGAGAGAGAGACAGTGTGAGCAGGGGAGGGTCAGAGAAAGAGGGAGATACAGAATCTGAAGCAGGCCCCAGGCTCTTAGCTGTCAGCACAGAGCCCAACATCGGACTCGAACCTATGAACCATGAGATCATGACCTGAGCTGAAGCCGGATGCTTAACCAACTGAGCCACCCAGTGCCCCTGTTTCATCATTTTTGAGGAAAAAAATTAATAAAATATAAATTAAAAAATTAAAGAACAATACAAAAAAAGTCAAATAAAGGGTGCTACATCTTAGATAGGTTTTGGTCTGGTTGTTGAAAGAACCTTGGTAGAATAGAGAAAAAAACGGGAAAGAAAAGAAAAAAAAGGGAAAAAAGTAGGACAATTAAAAAAATCAATATAATAAAATAGAATAAAATAAAATGATGAAAGTAAAATAGAATGAAAGCATTTACAAAAAATATACTAGAAAAAATTAAAAATTTATTTTATAAAAATAGAAAATAAAAATAAATTTTTTTCTCCTTCTGTATTCAAAAATAAAAAAATAAAAGAAAAAATTTGAATAGAGAGATCAGCAAACAGAATGAAATGTGGTTGAAATTACATCCAGTTTTCTCTAGAAGTTAAACTGTGATGCACTTTATAGTCCATAAAATAAGCAGGTGGAGAGACTTATAGTGTTCCTATAGAGCGTGGTTGGTGCAGTTGGATGAGGCATAGTGTTGTGGCTCCATTTTCCACTAGATGACAATGCTTAAATCACTGGGGTGGATCATTGTGGCCTTTGTACACGCGTGTATGTACATGCACAGGAGAAACTTAAATTGCGTCACTCAGTGACCCAGTCTCTAGCATCAGAACTCTGTGCTCTCACCAACCTCCAATCAAGCACCCCTTCTTTGTCTCCAGCTTCTGTCCATTCCCCACTTCTATGCTTTCTGTGACCAATATGTCAGCTGCCAGGCAGTACCTCCCTCCTGAATTTTACCTCAGATTGGACTGTGTTTCCAAACCCCTCACTTCTGAGGGCCCTGTGGCTTTGATCTGCTCCAATCCTCTGGGGGAGGGTTTTGCCAAGCAATGGCCAGGTGCTGGCCCACTCCTAGGAACGTTCACCCAGCCACACTGCTGCAGATGCCCAGAGACTGTGCCTGGGTACCAGCCTGCCTCAGAAAAAGATCATGTAGCAGCAGAGTTTCAGGGATTATGGTGAATCACAGCATACATCTGTGCCAGGCGTTATTGCACCCTAACATCCTTGTTCTAACACCAGCAAACATGGCTGTGCTTCAGGATCTGCTGGGACCTTTGCCTATGGGGAGGCCACATAGCCTTTACCAAATGTCCTGTCAGCAGGAGAACTACCTCTCCCCATGTGGCCTGAGGACCCCTCGGGCCTCACTGTCTTCTCCTGGGGATTCACCCTTCCCATCAGAGTGCTGCCAGGTATTGAGCTGAGGAGTTTCAGATTCTGTGCTTCTCTGTGTCTATAGAGTCCCATGGTATTTTAACCACCTTCTTCTCCTTTCTCTTTTTTCTTTCTCCTTTCTTCATTTCTTTTTCAGTCCCTTATGGGTGTTTTCAGTCTTTCTCTTTCTCTTTAGCTGCTTTCAGCAGGACTGCTTTTCCTGTACTCTCCCTCCCCACCCCTCTCCAACTCCATACTCTCTCCACAAGCTCCCACCCTCTGTAGCTTCTCTTTCCCCCAGTTCACCTCTCTGTGCTGCATACCTGCAGAGTTCTGTGGCTCAAGTTATGCAGATTGTTGTGTTAATCCTCAGATCATTTTTTTTATGCGTGCAAGATTGTTTGGTGTTCATCTGGCTGCATTTCATGGGCGAGAGAAGCAGAAAACTTGCATGTTGCTCCACCATGTTGACCTCTCCAGCATTGTGTAAGATATTAAACCTCACTGATCCTGAATTTTCTGATATATGCAGGCAACATAATAAAAATCTTCTAGAACTTCTGTGAAAAATTTGAGACAATATGTATGATATTCTTTGAAGGGTGTGTGATATCTAGATGGTTGTTAATGAAGGGTAGGTAACATGATAGCTATTGTTTTGTGTTTAAAATCTGTGCTCTGTCTGCTATACTGTGAGGACAAAGATTCCCAAGCAGTGTATCAATGGTATTGAATTTTAGGAAAGCAGAGACAGTGGCTTGTTATCTTTCCACACATTTGGTTATTTCTAAGTCGCTATGCCAGTGGGCACAAAGGCCACTAAGATTATACCCATCCATCTCTGTGGATACAGAATCAACTTTGGCAGCTCTCTCTCCCAAGCTCCAGTCAGTCAGATTTACTGTCCAGTGGCGAAGTAGCCACTCTTCCAAGGAAAGTATGCACTGAATCATGGATTCAACCTGGAGAGCACGTTCAGACTTCCGGAGGTAGCTTTGTCAAGTAACTGGCATGCCTAACCCCAGGGAGGCACATCAAGCAGCTGCAGCCTTAACTGAGAACCACTGGTTTGCAAGAAGCTGATAATCAACCAGAAATGTTAAAAAGACAAGAATACCCATCTCATGGTGGTGATATATATATATATTTTAAATTAAATATCTATATTGTCATGAATCTGAGAATATACGACGAATAGCATAGTAATATAGTTACCGAATAAATAGCCGTTCTTCTTTGACTCTCACATTCTTTGCACAGTATATATAAAACGGTGTCTATATCATAGTGCTGGCTTAAAAGCTTAGATTGACTCTGTTCTTCCTATCTTTGTGGTAGTGTGGATGATGATGATAAAACATCCACTCACACTCATGGATACAGGCCCTATATAAAGTGCTATACATATAGTATCCCGTATAATCCTATTATCCCGGATATAATTACTAAGGTGCCATTTTCACCTGCATTTAAAAGAGGGTGAAATGAATCGATGTAGAGATTAATTGGTCAAGGTTTACACTCTATTATAGAGCCATGATGTAAACCCAGGCGTTCTGACTCCAAAACATGGTGTCATGGCTTTATGCTTTGTTGTCCCTCATGAAAAACAAGGGACTCAGAGGGTAGGGTTCTTCCTTAAATAATTGCCCCATGATACACTTCCACCAAGAAAGCTTCTTTATCATCTGTAATGTTGGGTTTCCATCCTCTCCTTTAGTGAATATAATTAATAATTGTGCATCTTATTGGGGGTAGTAAATCAAATACAGAGATATAAAAATAGAGATACTCAGATAGATAGATAGTATCTGATCACCTAGCTAACTAGAATAGATGTAGCAATCAGATCCAGAAATAATCACGTTTTTGTTAATTAGACCCTTAGTGCTGTTTTTTAAGTGCCATCCATTCTTCTAAACAAATAAGTACTTGTCTCTTAAATAAGTAAATTGCAGCCCTGGCCTCATTTACTACATCAACGCCTTATGAGAATTGATAAGACTTCTTTAAATAACCTTATATCTTGCGGTTCTCCTTTTAAAATAACAGCTCTCACTTTTGTAGATTCCACTTTAGTAAAGCCATGCATTATTGCATTTCCTAAAAATATGCTACCTTTGTGTAACTGCTTGCACTGTTTTTTTGTAGCTTTGTTTCCATAAAACATGACTTCTCTTACTGTACCCCCTCCCCCATCTAGAATTTGTAATTCCCTTTGAATCTGACCAAAAATCCTAGGGGAAGTACTGCGCTTTTTAATGAATAACTACTGATTCTGCCCAGATAACCTACTGAAATATACTCATACTTATCTGAAAATCTTAACAAATATACCTGAATTATCTGAAAAATAATTATATTTTTAAACTATTTGGAACTTCTCAGAGTTTATTTTGACCAATGTTTTCTATAGCAACTATTACTCTTATATTTAATGGTTCAGCAAATGTACTGTAATAATAACAAAAATGCTAAAGCAAATAATATTTTTTAGTAAGTGCAATATTTTCCTCAAAGGTAAAAAATTCAAATAAGGTCAACATAATTAAATGACTTTTAAGTAGAAATAACAAATTATAATCCGCTAAAGGGAAATTGAGTTTCATAATAGGATCAACATAAGGTTAAAAACTTTAAGCAGGAATTTACCACCTCAAGATACCTTTAGCATCATACGGTTCTTTGATGGCCCCGACAAATAGAATGTGCTTATCCTATCGTTGTCCAAGCAAACATGTTCATGCATTTATCCATGTAGAAATGCATATTTTTTTGAGTATCTACTAAATGCAAGTTCCAGTGCCAGATAATATGACAGATGCTGGGAAGTAAACATTCCTGACATTAAGGATTGTGATTTTTCTCATGGTGAATTTAGTCCTGTTCTTTCTACTTTTAACCCTTCAAGCTGTTTCGATTATAACAAGTTTCTTAACATTAAAGCATTGCAGTTCTATTTTTTTATTCTGAAGTGTTGAAAATGTTAACATAGTAACTCTGTCAAAAACTTACATATACCCATCATATGTGAATTAGTAAAAGATAGCTAGAAAAACTCTGAAGTTTTACTAATTCTAATTTTTCTAACCTCAAAGGCTGCCACTTAGGTTTTTTAGGGCTCTTAGATGATTTTATTTTCAAACAAAATTAGGACATACAACAGAGTAAACTAACTAATCCAACATCTTTTGAACTATTATGCACAAAACCTCACATATTCCCAGACAAAATAAGCAAAGATCTTTTCCTTCTTGTGTGTTTGTGTGTGTGTGTGTGTGTGTGTGTGTGTGTATGCTTTCATTTACAGATTAAAATATATAGAAATAGCAGTCATATAATCTCAAATTAGAATTTTATTTCCTAATGTATTACTCTGTTAACTAAGTTATAGATCCTCAATTAAAGTGAACTTATTGATATTTGAAGAGGTTTTAGAAGTGATACCAAATATATGGTCAGAAAGAATAAAAAGAAAACTTTATTTACCCATCCACTTCTTTTTTCCCCTTTATTTTGTCTGTTACTCCTGATTTGCTAATTTCCCCCCAAAGTGGGTAGGTGAGTGAATGAGGGGAATCAGCAGTCTGTATCTTCAACTGATGATGACTCAATGATTCCATAATTGTAGAGCATCTTAGGATACAGTATTTTCCTACACTGAAAGGAGTGTAATGACCTCTAGCTCATTGGGTTTTTATGAGGATTCAGTGAATTAATAATTATAAACTGTTTAGAACAATACCTGGCAGATACTAAGTGTTCATTAAATGTTGTTATTCAGGTGATCACAGAAATTGTTTCAAACATGAGCCTTGATAAATATGGTAATAATAAACTTAAGTGTGTCATCTCTGTCATTAACATACTTAATTTAAATGTCAACTTTGCCTAAATGACAAATCATTTATGTATATTTTTACCAGTAAGCCACAAAGATGTTTTTGCATTATTTAGTTTGTTTTGGTGCACAAATATGAAGGACATGAATTCAGTATAAATTACTGTTTTGAGATAGCTTACGGACTGGAGATCCTATTTGGAAAGAGGGTGAGAGCAAGAGAGACCAAGTCCTAATGGTTTTTATGTGTGTCCTAGTGTTTGCCTCCCCCTTTTAACATCCTTTATCATGTTTTATGCTGTTGACTGAAATTTCTCACCCCAGAACACCACACTTTGTTCCTTCATTATGAACACTTCACTGTTTCTTGTCCTGTGTCCCGTTTCTTCTGTGCTATTTGTGCCTTTTATATCCTTCTCCTCTCCCATTTTGAGGTTCCTGGATGATACTGAGGCTCTAGACATATGTATGGCACTCTTTTTTGGACACAAATTTTGGCACAAATTCCTCCTCCCCCCCATTTTTAATAAAATGGATTGGACAGTCTAGATGGAAATTGAAATTCCCATATTATTTCACTTTCAGAGATAATTATGCCATAATGTAAGTTTTACTAAGATGATCTTTGTTTCCTCTACCTTGGGATCTCTCCTGCTCCCACTGGCTTCTCTGAAACAAAGCATTCTATTGCTCTTGACCTCTCCACTCTTTCTCAGACGATGAGCTGCTTCTCTAGATGAGACTACTCCCTTTCAAACAGATAGAACTGCTTCTTTGTCATGTCCATATGGGCAACACCATATGGATATCTGCTGTGCATCAAACTCATCCTTGTCTAAAATGGTACTATCTAAGCTCTGCCTTTGTAGCTTGTTTTAGTAAACAGTATGCCACTTCCTCAAGCCAGAAACCTTGAATATTCCTTTGTTCCCTATCCTCTTTTTCCACAAATAAGCCACAAACTCAGGTCTTTCTGCCTAATACATATCTCATGAATTTATATATTTATATATATGTTATATATAATTTATATAAATGGCTCACTTCCTCCCATTGCACATTCACCCACCACTTGTACCAGCCTTTCATCTGAGTGGCGGCACCTCCCTCCCACCTGGTTTTCTTGTGTCCACTCTTAAGCGCCCTACATGTGTGCTTTCTTTTTCTTTTTATTTTTTTTAAGGTGCTGCTAGCATGATGACAGGTATGATTCAGAGCTTCCCTTGGACTTTTAGTTATCCTTCAGATAACCACCCAAACCTTTAACAGGGCTTATAGGGTGATTTGCATACTGACCCCTTGACTTGACTTCCTTTAGTTCCTAGAGTCCTTTAGCCTCCTTTCCCTCCTAAACTGTGGGTGTGCTTTTCCTTTACCTGAAATCATCTTCCTTTTCTTCTCTCCTCTGCTGCTTAAAAGGTCAACTTCTATTCTCACTTCAAGTGACATTTCTCAAGGTATCCGCTTGTCCCTCTCCTACTGGCCCCACTGTTGTATATGCTTCTCACCCTGTTTGTTTACACTCATCCTGCTACTGTTTGTGGATATGCCCAGCATATATTTATTTGGGAAACTGAATTTGGATTCAGAAACATGAGAAGCTAATTCCAAACATATCTCTTGTAGCTGAGTGACTTTGTGTAGGGCACTTAATTTCTCTATCAAATATGATCTGTAATATCTATAAAATATGGACTGTAATATCAGTCTCGCATGGATGCATTGTTTTAAATGTATCGTATAGTAACTAACATGGTACCTGGAACACTTAAACACAGCATGAATGGCAGCTATTATCTGGATACTTCCCAACATAAGTTATTCGACCTTCCAGTGAGTTTAGTTTTGTATAATCTCTTCATCCTGTCTATCAAGATGTGAACTAACAAATACTAAGATAGCTTAACATATATTAGGAGACAGAAAAGGTGAGAGGCAGATGGTTTTTGCCTGCCAATTATAAAAACGACCAGTTTCCTTTAAGTCTTTTCTTCTTGGCCTCTCAGTATTTGATAATGGATTTTCATATTGTTTTACCTTTTCATTGTGCTTCTGGCTTTTTAACCTTCATTAAGAACCATGGGTCCTTACTCTAGACCATGCAGTCCCATCTCCCAGAAAGATGGAGGCAGGAGAGGATGGTTAGCAGGTCAGTGCTAATTTCAAACTAGCTAATATTTTTGTCCCCCTTTATTAATCTGTTTACATTTTATGAGCACTTTCCGAGATAAAATGGTTTAACCTAAAGGCTATAAGAGTAGGTATTTTCATTGCCAAGATCAGTCTGGTAGGTAATTATTTTGAAGCAGGTTCTATTCAAGGAATCTTGAAACATTCTCTACTTTATCTTTGCTCTGAGTAGAGTTTGATTTCTAGGGCTACTATATCTTCATTTGCAGTCATTAATACAATTCAAAACCAAGTGAAGGAATAAGATTTCTAATCCCCCAAAGATCTATATATATTGCTTGTTGAGCTTTTAGTTGTATTTTTTATTACTAACTCTTGACATGTTTGTGTATGCTGAAGATTTCAATTAAAATAGACAGCGGGGTGATATTGAATCAATACTTGTTGTTTTGTATCTAGGGAAAAAGAAGCAATATGAAATATGGAAATCTGAGAGAGTGTAACTGCTCTAGGATCTGCTATGAGATAGACATGCTTTTTAGAGCAGAGAATTTGTTGGCTTAACGATGACAACTTGCCAGTTTCATTAGTTTCATATCTTAGTCTAGACAGAGTCACTGTTCCAATCATTGGAGTACCAATCCTAAACTTCCATTAAATTTGAGCCAAATGATAGCATATTTTAGAAGTGCTTTGTACAATAACAGTGTGCAGCTGAATACTGCCAATAGATGAGTAAGCTTGTGATAACTTCACTCTAAACTGGGTTCTGCTCTCTTTTTTGTTTTTGCTTAGGTTTAATTTTCAAGAGCTTGCTAAGAACATCACTATTTCTGCTTCTTAATAAATACCTAGTGAAGATCACACTGAAAGTATGTCATTCTTAGAAGAGTGGAAAAGTTATAAATGTAAACTAACCTACCAATACAGTAGGAACTGAATGGGTGAGATCACCAATTGATTTTCGTTATGGTAAAGTTGTGTGTGTACCCCCCCACCTACTCAGGGGTGTGTGGAGCGTTCAAACAGATTAGATCCAAACAGCAGTCAATTGATTAAACATATTTAAGGAACTCTTCAGAATAAATTTCAGATCATGGGATATCGCTTAGGACCAAAATTTGGAAGGGAACTCCACCTGCAAAGAGCAAATATCTAGTGAAGAAAACAATATGTTTTCATTTTTAAAACCAAAGTATTCCATTATTGTGTGCCATACTGTGCTCCGCACATAGGATCAGCCTGAGATGCAGAAGAAACTGCGGGAAATCTTGTGACATACCTTTAAGTCAACTAGATAACATTTACATTCTCAGTGATTCCCTCTGAATTTGCCATTGTTCAATCTGAATTCACTGTTCTCTGAAGGCAAGAAGCAGAACAAATACTAACTGTTGGATATCTTGTCTTATTGTCTATCTGCAGAATTTTTTGGCTACATCAGTTCTTCAGAAAATGATGGAAAATAGTATTTATGTTTATACATTTTGTGTTTTTTCCTGAATGTATCATTTTCCTACAGATGCTGTACACTTCTTAAACTGCTAATGCACAAGTCTCCCAAATTGGAAGTTATTTCATAGACTGGCAAGGTTGATATTTCCTTTGTTTGAAAAGTTAACCCTGAAGAAAAGATGAGGATGCTCAGCCAGCTACCGTAAATGTTTGGTGCCTTAATAGCACGTACCTTCTTTATAGTTATCCACAGGCAAAGATTCCTACGAAAGGTGTTAATAAGTTCTTGTTATATATACACCTGCCTCTTGGGCTTCTTCTCCACCAACAGTGAGGTGAGAACTGTAATAATCTGCCCCTTGAGAAAACCCTCTTCATTGCAGAGAAGAAGAACCTGATTGCTTTTTTCATAATGCTTGGAATATGCTTCATTCCTATTGTTACAGATCCAAGTATAAGACAGTATAGGAAATTCTTTTCCACAATTTACAGATTTCTACTGTTAGCAACATCAACCCTTAATACGTGCCTGTAAAATAGTTCATCAAGACCATATCATAATATGCTCAAGATTTTTTTAAAGGAATCACTAATGTGATTAGTTCTATATCATTCAAATATCGTTTTAACATTTATTCACATTTTAATAAACATCCTAGTATTCAAGAAACCACTTTCCATTAAAATTTAAAAAAATGATTAAGGAAAGCTAAAACCTAAAGAGAGATGATTATTTTAAATGTTAGACTATTATAAATATCTGATTACAATGCACTCACGCCTAAAAAGTAATTTACCTTTCAAGGGTGACGAGAATTTTAGGTCTCCTAAGGCTTTAAGCACCTGTCACCACTGCAAACCCTGCAGGTGTTTCAGTGTTATACTGTCTTCCAGTGGTCTTGCTTTTAATTCAAACTGTAACAGGCCTCCATGTTTGCCTGTTGGTGTAACAGAACTAACCCAGCAGCAGATTCAATTCTACAGACACGATATGAACACCTACTGTGTATAAAAACTCTGTGAGCCACTGAGCCGGACATACCTGTGAATAAGGCAGAGGCCCTGCCTATCAACTGCCCACGATCTAGGGGGAGAGGAAGAGGCTTTATTGAGCTTTTAATTAAAGCCAAATAGCTTCAGAGTTAGCAGGCCCAGGGAAACTCCATTTAGTACACATTTGTTCTATCCCCCTCCCACCCATTTACTGTTATCTTTGTTTTCCCATGCAGTCTAATTTCTTTCTTTTGGCCCCCTTCCTCTGAGGCTGAGAATATACATCTGTGTGGGAGTAAATGCCCTGAGTCACTGCACAAGCACATGAAAACAAACAGAAGGGACAGACAGCATGTTGTGCTGTTAGAAGCACGGCCTTATTCCCCTTCACTCCTGACAGTGTCACTTCAGGCCCTGAGCATATGGGCAAGGGCTTGTCTTTAGAGCCGCTTATGGCACATATATAAAATTTACTGTACCTTTTTGGAAAAATGCAGTGTTTGTGAACCACTTGGGAGAGGGATGGATTTATGCAAGGGGAAAAATACGCCCAGTCAAGCTATTAAACACTGGTTTCCATGCCATTTTCAGTCGCTAGATGTGAATGAGGCAGTCTTATGTTAGATTATAAGATAAGCAAGTGTTTGGATCCTTTTTGAAATAAATAACTTGTCAATATCTCTTTTGGGGATCAATTTTACTGTATCTTTAGAATCTTAGGTTTTTGAGGTTGATTATCAAGGATTAGGGAAAATTAGGGTTAGTTTTCTATTACTGAAAAGAAGTGCAATCTCTGAAACAACCATTTCTCAAGTAATTAATCCTTCTGAGTTGATTTTTCAAAGAAATCTGGTTCATAGAGTGCTCCATACTTCTGCTGGTAGAGAAAGTGTTATATGCTCTACAGTGCTTTGGGGTTAATAATCTTAAAGTATTAATCCATGTAGGTCCTTACGTCAACCTTCCAATTTGACATTAGTAATTCCATCTCACTATACATAATATTTTTAACATCAGGAGAGTTGGCTTTCAGTGTAAGTAGGCATATATTAGAATACAAGATATTGGTGGCATGCTGTTAAGATCCTGTTTTACATGGAATGGTATTGTACACTTTCACTAATATATTTTATTTTACTTAAGAGCGTTACACTTATTCCTTCTTGCATCTATTTGTGAAGTTGTATGAAGAACTTCTCATGGTGAAATGTGATCACAAATCGATAGGCAGCAAGGGTGGGAAAGAACTAGAACACTCATAAAGAATACCTTCTGGATGTCAATTTCCAATGAACAGAAGGAGGGAGAGTCCTTTGTATATAACTATATATTTTGCATAACTTAACCTTTGAAATGCTGTGAGACTTATTTATATATATGAAATCAAAAAGAAAATGCCATTCTTTTCTATTGCAGATGTCATGTTGGTTACAGCTATAATTAGAAATACTTAACTTGAATATTTAGAAAGTGTTTTGTTTTTTGTCGGATGGGGGTTGAGGAGGAAAGAGAATGAATGGCAAGTGTACTTCAGCAGGTGCTGCTTACTATTCAGTTGAAGATTTCATCCCAGTGGAGCCTGTGAGCACCATGGCCTTTTGGAAGAGGCATGAGAGTGGGTGTTAAGAAACCTGGATTCTAGCTGGTTTTGCCACTAGTTATATAAGCACGACAACATCACTAGCCTTGTCTCAGTGCCTCCCCTTCATTCCTCAATTAGCACTTTATATGTTATATGCATATTATCTATATATGTATACATTACGTGTTTTGTGCTTACTATGCAGACATGATGATAAACCCTTTACATGCATTGCTTTGTTTGAAATGTCAGAATATTTACTGGATTATATTGAAGTTATCTTTGCATGACTCTAACTCTCCTGTGTGAAAGAGATGATGATTTGTTGACATATTGGGTGCTTAGTGAGGTTTGTTAAGATGAACTGTTCTTTTATGTCCCTCATTTCTCAATTGTTTGGGTTTTTATTTTGTCAAATAAAAATCAGATCATATTTTCTTCTCATCAGGGTGAGGAGGATTTTCTTAGTGTTTTCCCTGTTGCTGTTAGGTTATGGTTTAGCCTTTTTTTGGGGTATACATTTCCTGTGTTATCATAGATCATTGCTATTTTAATTTTATGTTTATAGCTCAAATGACTCACCCAGACACAGTGAAACATTCCGTCAATAGATTGTTCTGAGTGATAAAATAAGCAAAAACATCATAGGTTCTCAGTTCCATGAGACAATAAAAATGTATAGTAAAGCAACAGGGTTTACCAACATCTTTGATCTTTTTGATCTTTACGTTGATCATTGTGAACTTGACCTTAGGTCTTTTTAAAAAGCTATGCCTTTTTATGTTTTTGTATTTGTTTTTGTGATGCAGCTACTAATATATTTATTAAGCTTTATCAGTTTTATCAAACAAAAAAGTTTGTTTGAATGACCAAGATTTGTTAGTCTGTTCCTGTTAATCTAAAAACATCTTTCAAGTGTTATTTTCCAAAATAGTCTTAGGGTCTATGTCTTAAAGCTGAATGTAAAATCCATTAGCAGCCCACACTGAGGGCTAATTGCTAGAGTGTAATCTTGGCAACAGTTTTGTAACTGCTAGTGAAGCCCACATAGCTAAGTGGGTACATTATCTTATAATAATTATATTCTCGGGGGATTTTGTTCTTAACATATTACAATACTGTGAGTAATAGCATGGGGCATTGGCCAAGGATGGGGTTCTAATCTGTTGAGATGAAGATCTCCTACTAATATAAACTATTATGGAGGTGGTTTGAGTTTATATTTGGGGTGGATGAGGTGAGTACAGTAAGTTAAACACTCTTCCTTTTTCCCTTTCTCTTTGACCATTAAAACACCCCAGTACCATTCGGAAGGAGGAGAGGGAATAAAGAGAAAAATAAGAATTAAAATAAGGAGAAAATGACAATAAAAACAAAATGAGTACCAAAGTAATCAGGAGACAGCAATCACCAAAATTTGATGGGAAGTTTCTTTCTTTCTTTCTTTTTTTCTTTTTTTAATGTTTATTTACTTTTGAGAGAGAGAGAGAGAGACAGAGTGCGAGCAAGGGAGGGGCAGAGAGAGAGGGAGACACAGAATCTGAAGCAGGCTCCAGGCTCTGAGCTGTCAGCACAGAGCCCCACGTGGAGCCTGAACCCACGAACTGTGAGATCATGACCTGAGCTGAAGTCAGATGCTTAACTGACTGAGCCACCCAGGCACCCCTGGAAAGTTTCTCTCCATGCTTTCTGGACAGCCAAAATGAGGCCAAATATTTATTCCTTTTGGAAGGAATACTGAAGCATCTCCTCATATTCAATTAAATTTTAGTAGGCATGATAAGGACATTAAACATTCATAGGATTATGTAAGGGGTGGTAAAATAAAAAAATAGAAAAGAGGAGTTTGAGTCATATTGTAGAACAACTCAAACTCAACTGAGAACATTTACCACATCAGGCACTAAAGTTGTTTATTAGGCACTAAAATGATAAGGATGCTATACAAAGGGCTCTGTTTTTAAATGTTATTTTTTTAGTTTTTAATGTTTATTTTTGAGAGAGAGAGAGGAACAGAGTGTGAGTGGGGGAGAGGCAGAGAGAGAGGGAGACACAGAATCTGAAGCAGGCTCTAGGCTCCTAGCTATCAGCACAGAGCCCAATGCAGGGCAGGAACCCACAATCCATGAGATTATGACCTGAATGGAATTCAGAGGTTCAACCAACTGAGCCACCCAGGTGCCCCTTTAAATGTTTTTTTATCCAGATCTTGGCTGAGGCTCCAGGCTCCCCCAGCGTCTTGGAGATCTGAGTAAATCTGCTCTGCCTCCCTAATTCTTTATATCCTGTGAACATCTCAGTCTTTCCCCACAATTTGTAAATTCTCAAAGGCTGGCATTTCTGTTTGTTTCATTTTTGCCCTCTGTGCACAATTTCTACTTCATCCTGTATCTTCCAGATCTCTGATAGGCTATCAGATCTTACATTCTCATTTTTCCATAAAAAACCCACCTACAGCAAGCATTTCACATTTTTAGTAATTTTGCTGAAGTTTGAGAGGCCATACCCCTAGGCTGCCGCTTCTTTAGCCTCTCCCTTCCATTTCACTGGGAATAATTTCTCCCCCTTCTCTGAAGCCCTGATACAAACTGACATCCATGCCCTTCAGGGGCTCCCCTCCCACCTCTCTGAATTTGCTCTTTTTCTTGAATTATTAATGTTCAGTAAGACTTAGTCACAGGCTTTTCCTATCTCTGAAACTGTTGTGTAAAGTCAGCAGCCTCTGTAAGATCCCAGGATATACTTTAACATCTGCCATTTCACTTAGGATACTCCATTGAAAGCATTAGACTTGTTTTAAAAGGGATGGCCTGGAGCAAGCTCAGGGCATAACTCTCTTGGGGCTAAAAAAATGAGTGAGTTACTGCACTTTGTATGTATGTGTGTGTATATCATGCACAAACACACACTTTCATACATGACAATAACACAGTGAATAATTTTGAGAAGCACTAAGAATTCCATGTGGAATTGACATTTTGGGTATCATTTTGATATGCATACAAAATGTGACATGAATTTTAATCTTTCTAGCCACTCTAGTAATGGAATTTTGTTATAAGATTATACTTCTTACTATTTTTGGATGCAGTCGGTATTTTAAACTTTTCAACATGATATTACTTTTTTCCACTTACCC
>PJEM01014576.1:0-34274 GCA_004023845.1 Helogale parvula | reverse complement strand
TTTATGACCCAGTATGTGATCAATCTTGGAGAATGTGCCATGTGCACTCGAGAAGAAAGTGAATTCCCTAGCGTCAGGATGCAGAGTTCTAAATATATCTATCAGTTCCATCTGCTCCAGTGTGCCATTCAGGTCTATTGTTTCTTTGGTGATTTTTTGTCTGGCTGACCTATCCATTGTTGTAAGTGGGGTATTAAAGGCCCCTGCAATTAGCACATTCTTATCAATAAGATTGCTTTTGTTTGTGATTAATTGTTTTATGTATCTAGGAGCTCCCAAATTCGGCGCATAAATGTTTATAATTGTTAGCTCTTCTTCATGTAGAGTCCCTGTAATTATTGTATAGTGTCCGTCTTCATCTCTTGTTACTGCCTTTACTTTAAAGTCCAGTTTGTCTGATATAAGTATGGCTACTCCAGCTTTCTTTTGGCTTCCAGTTACATGGTAGATATTCCTCCATCCCCTTACTTTCAATCTGAAGGTGTCTTCAGATCTAAGGTGAGGAATGGCAGGAAATCTTCAATGTGATGAACAGGAAGAATTTGCAGCCACGAATCCTTTACTCAGCAAGCCTGTCATTCAAAATAGAAGGAGAGATAAAGGTTTTCCCCAATAAACAAAAGTTGAGAGAATTCATCACCACCAAACCAGCCCTACAAGAAATCTTAAGAGAGACTCTATGAGGGAAATGTAGCAAAGAATAAAGGTACAAGAGACATCACTACAAACATGAACTCTACAGGAAACACAATGAATCTAAACCCATACTTTTCAATAATAACACTGAATGTCAATGGACTGAATGCTCCCTTCAAACGACACAGGGTAGCAGAATGGATCAAAAACCAAAACCCATCTCCCAAATGACTTGTGACTAGATCAGGCCAATGGAAGGTGAGCAGAAGTGATATGCATCACTTTGCGTAGAGGCAGCGAGGAGTCCAAGTGCTCTTCCCTGGCCTGGCCTGGCTGCACGGATTGAAGATGCCACGTGCTCCAAATGTGGCTGCTACAGGACAACAGAATATCAGCCTGGGTCCTGAGTGTCATCATGAAGTCAGACACCTAATGGAACCAAAAAATAAAGTGAGTAAGTAAAAAACTTTTTTTGAGGGGGTGATTAAACCACGAAGTTTGGAGGTTGTTCATTATTTTGGTATAATCCAACCTGTATGGATACTTCATTCCAAGTGCAAGCCTGAGTAGAGGAAGGTAAAAGGCATGAGCATCTGACTGAGGATAAAAGAAAAGAGGGAAAATTGATGTATTTGGGGGATGCTACTACAAATTTACCAAAGACCAGAGTATGGATTTTTTGATAGACATAACTATACTAGCATAGCAGCAAGACAGAGAAGTTTGTTTTCTTTAGGCCTAGAGCCATAGAAAGGGAAAGAACACTCTTTTGCTCCTGGCCCCTTAAAGAGCTGGATTCTTGGCACCTGAAGTGGATCTCTCAGTTCCTGGTCTTAGGAATTCTGGCTCCTCACTTACCTGATCTTGTAACAGTCCTCAAGGGAGAGATGCTTCAAGATGGCAAAACAGCAGAGGGTCCCTATGCTTGTCTCATCCCTCAAACACGGCTCAATATCCAGTCATTCCGAACACCCCAGAGATGGATCTGAATGCCAAAAGCACGAGCTGAAGAACCAGAGGGAGAAAAGAAGTCATGTTGTGGAAAGGTAGGGGCTGCAGAGATGTGGGAGCTTTTCTCCAGGGAGAAAAGAATCTTGGGTAACAATCTCTGGATTTGGCATTCCAGATTTCTCACAGTAGCTAACTCCAACGAGGACCTTTAAGGTTTGTTTTGTTTTCAGTTTGATATTCTTGACAGAAATGTTGGCTCCATCTGATAGAAATAAAGATACTACAATGATATCTACATCACCATACTGAGTTACTCTGCTGACCAGAAATACTTCCTAATAAGAGTTAGCACCCCTCTACTGAAGAGACAATATGGTTGCCAAAATCACATGAGATAGTCTTTAGTAGAAGTTCCCCAAATGTAGATTTTGGTTAAACATTCTGTGGTCAAGCATTAAAATCAATATTAAGTTAGAGCCAAATCAAAGCTTAAAATAGCCATTATAAAATGATGTTACGGGATGTAAAGTAAATTATTTTATTTATGTGTATACGAAATTTATCTTTATAGAAAATCTATTTTTATATTATTATAACATACCAAAAATATTGCTGTTATCATAAATGTATTATTAAATGTTTAGAATTGACATTTTAAGCTTATCATGTGACTGCGCGGACAGCTGTTCAATAGCTCCTATGGGCATAACTGTGAACTTAGATAACTCATGAAGATTGGTAAACGACTAAGAAATTTGGGGGCACCTAAGTTTTCTCTCGTGTTTTCCTCTTGTCTTCTACTCTAGTATTTTTTATCATAGTGAGTTCTTTTTCTTTAATATTTTTTAATGTTTGTTAATTTTTGAGGGAGAGAGACAGACAGGGTATGAACAGGGGAGGGGCAGAGAGAAAGGCAGACACAGAATCCGAAGCAGGCTCCAAGCTCTGAGCTGTCAGCACAGAGCCCAACGAGGGCTTCAAACTCACAAACCGCGAGATCATGACTTGAGTCAGACGCCCAACCGACCGAGCCACCCAGGCGCCCCTCATGGCAAGTTGTTATGTATCATTTTAGAATTTTTCCTTCTCATGAAATCTGGAAGTCACCAAGTTGGCATTCTTTCTTCATTCTTATAAGATGTAAAGAATTCCCCAAAGAAATTTTTCTTAAAAGAATCACAGCCTAAATGGAATTAGAAAACTAAAATTTATGTACAGTTCCTAAAGCTTATTTTGTTTAATATAGGCCTAATTATTTTATAAACATTAGAACTATCGTATAATCACATTTTTATTATTCTGCTCTGTATTATTTAAATTCTTATAAATATTTATTTGCTGAGAAAGAATAACTTCCTGGCGTTACCCCCCTAAGAGAGCTCCCCTTAATTTTTGTATTAACTGCTAACCTATATCCTTATTTATCTATTTAAAGACTCAAATATTTTTGTACCAAAAATGAGGATCTTTCATTATTAGTGTTCAATTTTATAATTGCAAGAATAAATACCCTTCCTACTTGTAACCGGCTAAGAATGTTCATATATAAAACACAATATAAAGATTTTCACTCTAAATTACATCTAGAATGCTCCCTTCTATTTAAAAACTCAACGATAATCTGAATAGCAGTGTCATGTTTGTGTTTCCTATATTCCTACTAAAAATAGTAGCAAACCACAGTATTATGATGTTATTGACCATAGACAAGTTCAGAGGTGCCCAAAGTTATGTTTAAACATCTGTCTAGACTATTCTGACATCCAGAGGCTGAAACATGATGAAGTCAAGGTTAAATTGCATCTCTTTTGGCTGAATTTCTAGGCTGAAGCCAAACTGTGGTTCATGACCATCGTGTACTCACAGTGCTTTGAAGGCAAGGTCTCTGATATCTAGAATTTATCAGAAGGGGAATGCCAAAGACGGCATTCAAGCCAGGCACAGTTAACTAAGGAAAGCAATCCTGCTCTACAGGCAGATCAGCTCATGTGTGTAGGACTCAGCTGCGTTAGCAGTGAGCTCCAAGGAAGGGTGGCAAGCAGCAACAAGGAAAGCAAAATCCTTATATGTAAAAAAGGGATGGAAGCACACAGTTTTTCCTAGTTTTGCTACAGAAGAGCCATGCTAACTAAATAGAAAGCTCATCTACAATTCCAACCAAAGAGCTGACTAGAAAGGACAGGGAATTATGTGATGCAGTGAGGCTCTGGACCATCTTTTCATTTCTGCTATGTATTCACTTGTTCACGTTAATCAAGACATATAATCTGTGGCACCTGGGTGGCTCAGTCAGTTAAGGGTCAGACTCCTGATTTTTACTCAGGTCATGATCTCATGGTTTGTGAGGTTGAGCTTATATTTGGCTCTGAGCTGACAGTGCAGAGCCTGCTTAGGACTCTCTCTCCCACTCTCTGCCCCTCCCCTGCTGAAGTTCTCCCTCCCCCCCTCTCAAAAATAAATAAAAAAAGACATGTAATCCATCTGAGCCTGAGTTTGTCCCATCTACAAAATGTAGGCAATAAGTATCTATGTTAGCAAATTGATAAAGTATAGGAAAATTGAAAGTTTGTAAATTCTAAAACTCCACATAAATAGGTTTTAAACCTCCAAGTAAACTCTTTACTTAAAAAAAAGTTTTCTCTGTTCTGATGACTCCCCTACCTTTCCGGTTTGCTTGATACTATTTTGATCATGCTTATATGTTAACACTTTAAAAGACAATATGAGTAAGTACCATCATAATTTCCATTTTGCAGATAAGAAACTGAGGCACAGACCTACAGTTACACAGCTAGGAAGCATTATAACAACATAATTTGTCAGCAAATCTGAACTTGAGAACATTCAAGGCTGAACCTACGCCTTGGTACCTGATTACTCAGCTAAATAAACGTCTGGTGTGGTAACATCAAGCTTTGCCTGATAACCCCTCGCAGTCAGTGTTGACTCTTTATTCCATTAGGACACATTTGCAAGATTAAAAAGATAAGGTTTGTTTAAATACTGGAAAAGGAAGATGGCTGCCTGAAATATTTTTTAGTTAAAGCGTTTGAATGTTCATTGCAACAACTGATGAGTCTCTGGAGGCCAAGCAGATGACCTACCTGCACTTGTCTCAAAGAGAGCCAAAGCCCCGGCTGGAAAGCCCCAAAGACACTAGCCACGTGGAGGTCTGTCAGCACCTAGGACCAGCATGGAGTTGGCTGACCTAGGACAACAAAGGTAGCCTGTTGGAATGGTCAGATCCACATAAATACCAGAGGTAGCACTCAGTCACCCCAGAGCTCTGCTTTGGATTAACCAGAAGGATGGCCACATTCAAGAATTTACTCCATAACGGGTGTGGGAGTGGGCCATCCCAAACAAGGCAAAAGGATCCCGAAACTCTCTTCTAATACATGCTGGGGGGCAGGGGGGCCATGGAGTGGGCAGGCCTAAGATTCTGTTCTTTTCTATGACAGTGTCAGGTGATTCTTCTGCACACCAGCGTGGGCCTGGCAACTATTGATAGAGAAGGAACGAGCACATTAGTTGTAGTGTAAGGTTCAAGTCTCCTTCAGACTATCTGTGAAGTGACAGAGGTCACTCTAGTTTGCCTCCAGCCCCACCGCAACAGCTGAAGCAAATAAAACCGGCCTCACCGCTGGGAAAATATCCAAGCCTGAGATTTATGCAACTGGCCTAAAGAGGGGAAAATCCAAGCCTTGGCTGAGACATATCCCAACTGCTGTTAAGTACCAAGGAAGGAAAGAACAAGAATAATGACATCAGGGAAGCCAGGGAGCCAGAGCCAGAGGAATATGGTGGCAGCTCTAGAGACTTCCATTCCTGTCCATGGTGGCAGCTTCCTCAGCAGCGAAACTCTGGTGGCCGAGTCTGCTTGATTATGAGGTTTGGCACAGAAAGCCATTTGGCTCATTTAAGGCATGTCCTCCAATCCAGTCTTCATTAGTACTAAAAATAGTATGCAGGAATCTACCCTCTACTTTTCTCCTCTCCATCCAGGAGCGATATAAGGCAGCAAGCTGGTTAGGGGGTCTGTCCTGCAAAGCCAAACTTCCCCATGATCTAAACTAAGGGGCACTGGAAAGTGAGGAGAAGGGATTATTGCTGCGCAAGCCAGTCCAACTCTAGTCCTACTTCTACGCCAGTAAAAGAACAAATTTTTGATCTCCATCTTTCTGACGATTCTGGGTTCGAATTCAAGAGGGGGGCACAGGCGCGTACTTTACTTTAACAAACCCCAGACTTGTGTCTAGTAGTCACTGCTCAACAGATACGTGTAATCATGAGTTAGTGATTCAATCCCTTCAAGTCTTCGTCTTCTCATCCATGAAATGGGGATAACAGTTGGAACTACTCGAGGATTATTTGACCAGGTGACAGCATGACCCAAGAAAAATGCTTAGCAGAGCCATGGGCACATTTTAAGTTCCCAAGAAATGTTGTCCATGCTATTTGTAATTTAATATTCTAATTTTATTTTTACACTTTATTATAATTTTGATTTTTGCTGCAGAAATATGTTGTCTGTCAAAAACAAACAAACAAAAAAATAGTCTTTCAGCACTAACATTAGCTAATGCCCAAAACACATCTCCACCGGTCCATGTTGAGAGGGATTTCAGACATTAACTGAAATTGGTGAGGACGGGATTGGGCATTAACTGATGTCAGTGGAGATGAGGTTGGAGCATTAGCTGATATCAGTGCTAAAGGACCTGGTTGAAAAGGAAAACACAGCACTAAAATTCTGGGGCAAAGATCGAAATTGGACTATTGTCAAGAACACGGAAAATAAAAGAAATCCAATTGTATAAAGGAAGAAACAAGTTTTACAATGTGGTGCGTGTTCGAGGAAGCAGTGCAAGAGTCGGGTAAATCAATATCTTGCAAATTGCTAGCACTCAGAGGTTGGCGGGTTATCACTTCCAGAGAGAGAAGGGAATAAGCAGGTTTTGGAAGCGCACTTTCCAAGAGCACCACGGACAGGCACAGGTGGCGCCCACACAGGGCTGCTTAACTACAGATCAAATACACAGAGACCGGTGTTTGTAGCAAAGGCCTGTAAGACAGGGTGCTGCGTTCACTTCCTTGTGGTAGGCAATCCCTCAGAGAGCTCCTGCAAGTTTACGTCTGTGTTTTTGCACGATATTAAAGGAAAGCAATTGGTAGATAAATGGCAACAATGATGATGATTATGACTGACAGCACCGCCTCACATGTCTTAATCCGTAGGTGCCACACTCAGCAATGTGCTTTCCTTACGTGGATACAATTTTACCTTGTCCAATTTTTTAACAGGAAACTATGGTCAGAGGAGCTAAAAGGCTTTTCTTAAATTCAGAAAGCTAGAAACATACAGATTTTGGCTACAGGCCTGGCTTATCAGAGAAGAAAAATTCTCACATAAAATATCAGAAATTTTTCTGTTAAAATACAGTGGCAAAAGCAACCCACTCATAAGAAGTTGATTTTGAAAGATCCCACAAGAGAGGTAAAGAAAGCGAAACATTTAGATTCTTAGAAATGTAGAATTGAGCTCTTTTGTAGATTGTTTTGAAAAAGTAACACTAAATCATGTTTTCAGAAATGCCCCAGAAGAAGTTCTCAAACACCAGAGAAGGAAAAGACATGCAAAGGTCACTAATACCTCCCTGCTACAGTTTAGGGTCCCACAGGGACACGCGTTTACTTTTTCCCAGAATATGTGTCCGTGAGGAGGGTGAGGAGCCTACCAAGCCTACAAGTACAATAGCATATTCAGATGATACAGTTGTGAAACTAAGTAAAATATAGGTCATGCTAACGCTCCTGCCTCGTGTGGATAGCCATAGCTTTACAGACGGTTAGTACATACAAAAGTAAATTATTAGCCACCTACCTGGTGTTAGCAGAAGTCGTAGTTTCCTGAACCATAACCAGTGCCCGGACAACGAGCACTTTGAAAGAGAGAAAGCGCTGCGCTCAAACACTGTGGTGGAAACAGGATGAATTATCTTTGCCCTAAAAATTTCTCCTACACAGGTAAACAGTATTGGAAGACATAGCTAGAAATACACAGGAGAATGTTAAAGTCATAAGAATTTATTGTGCCAAATTTGTATCAGATTCAAAGAGCCATATAAAAGGATGGGTTTTCTTTTTTTTTATGTTTTTTTTTTTAATTTATTTTTGAGAGACAGAGACAGCGTGAGCAGGGGAGGGTCAGAGAGAGAGGGAGATACAGAATCCAAAGCAGGCTCCAGGTTCTGAGCTAGCTGTCAGCACAGAGCCCGACGTGGGGCTCAAACCCACAAACCATGAGATCATGACCTGAGCCAAAGCCGGACGCTTAACTGACTGAGCCACCCAGGTGCCCCAAAAGGATGGGTTTTCAAACAAAATACAGAAGATCAAAATTGACCAGAAGAAAGAAAACTTGGAAAATCTAATATGCATTGGAGAATGATTATAGGTAGCCCAAACTCTACCAGGAACACAGACCCAGAGGATTTCCATTTTTAAGATAAGTTTTGTCAAGACCTAACATACTAATTTTAGTGTTCTTTAAACTATTGCATAGCATACAAGAAAAATACAAATTAGCAACTGACCACAAACTGGTGTCTCTACTTCCTGACCTCACCCCTTAGATATAGCAGAAAAGATATTGTTTAAAGGAACAAACTTGTACAAATAAGTAAAACAAAAATACATAGCAGAGGTGGTGAATCCACAAAAGACAGAATATACACACACATTAAAAGAAGTAACTATTGTTCAAAACGTGTGACAGGACCGTTAGAGAAGGTGGCAGTGGTTTTGGAAGAGCTGCAGGCGGCAGATGTAGCAGGAAGGCGTCAGGAAGGAAAACACCTGCTAAGTGGTTGAAGACATGCATCCTGATGTCCAGGGGAAGTGACCCCGTGAGACAATGACATTCTGTGTCTGCTTGTACCAAGACAGCCGACAGGACGCTAACTTCCACGTTAAGGCTGAATATGGGCGCTTGGGCAAAAGAGAGAGGGTAATGTACTAGGTACCTTACAACACCCAGAAGCAGGAAAACTATGCCCCTCAAAGCAGTTATTATCACCTGCTTAAAGTATATCCTGTTTTTTAAAGTACCCTCAGTCGCTTGAGACAAGATTGCCACCCCCAAAAAAGTCCACTGACATAGAGTAGGGAAGCTCTAGGAGAGGATGAGTAGGCAGCAGGAAGCACCTAACACTGTGGAAATTAATTACCAAAAAAATACTACACTCAATAGGACACTGAAGAAAACAGTTCAAAGAACAAACAGACCCATTCTTTAAGTCAAGGTAATGTCCTCAAGGAAGACAGAATATTACATCAGTTAAAGAAGAACAGGCTAAAAAAATGAGAAACGAAGAAATTAGAGATTTATTGTAAAGAGCTAGTTGACGGCTGGCTTATACAACAAAGATTTATTTTTTGACAATTCTGGAGGCTAGCAGTCTCAGACAGAAATGCTGGCATGGTTGGTTTCTTCTGAGGCATCTTTGCTTGGCTTATAGAGTCTTCTCCCTGACTCTTCAATTGACTTTTCCTCTATACCTGCCTGTGTCCTGGTCTTCTTGCCTTATAAGGATGCCATTTTTTATTACTGGAAATAAAGCTATTAGCATCTTGAAGTCTATCAGATTGGGGAACCCATTCCAGAGATGCCAGAATCAATTTAAAAAAAACTTATCCTTAAGATTCTCTTTTTCTAGAACCACTCTTGGTAGAAAGTCTGTCAGGATTTTCTAGAGAAACAGAACCACCAGAATGTATATACATCCTGAGGGAAAGAGAAAGAGAGAGAGAGACAGACAGACACAGACACAGACAGAGAGAGACAGAGGTTTACTTTAAGAAATTGGCTCATGAGATTGTGGAGGCTTAGAACATCCAACTCTGTAGGGTGGGCTGTGAGGCTGGAGACCTCGGGAACAAATGCAATTAGAATTCAAAGACAGTCAGCTGGGAGACTTCTGCAGGGAAACCCAGTCTTTTTCAATATACATATATATATTTTTTTTTATTACTTTAGAGAGAGAGAATCTCAAAGAGGCTCCACACCCAGCTTGGAGCGTGTTGTGGGATTGGATCCCACCACCCTGGGGTCATGACCTGAGCCAAAATCAAGAGTCAGACACTCAACAGACTGAGTCTTCCAGGAGCCCCAGCCTTTTTCTAATAAGACTGTCGACTAGTTGAATGAGATCCATACACATAATGGAGAACAATCCGCATTAACCAAAGTCTACTGATTTAAATGTTTGTTTCACGTTAAAAAATCTGCAGAGAAACATCTAGAATGATGTTTGACCAAATATCTGTGCGCTGTGGCTTAGCCAAATTGACACATAAAATTAACCATCACAGGAACTAATCATTTACCCAGTGTGTTTGATATAGGAAGAAGAGTTTTATTATTCTAACACAGAATAGAGAAAAGAATTTCTGTACGTTCAAAGAAAATTAAGCAAACGACAAAAGATAATTATCAACACCAACAAAAACTGTATAAGGAATTAAAAACATAGTCATAGTATACCAGGTGACTCACCTATGAGAAATACTGATATGATCCTAGTGTGGTAGGCAAAGTGATGTCTGTCCGTTTCCCCAGATGGCCACATCCTAACCCCTGGAAACTGTGAACACGCTGATTTACAAAGACTTGTAGGTGTGATTGAGTTAGGGGTCTTAAGCTGGGAGGTTATCCAGGTGAGCCCAATGTAATCACAAGTTTCCTTATAAAAGAGAGAAGGGAGGGTTAGCTAGAGGGAAAGAGTTGTGAAGGCAGAGCGAATGGTCAGAGTCTGAGACGCCAAGATGGTAGGAGGCTGGGAACTTGCGGAGGAATGTAGCTTGTCTCTGGAAACTGAGAAACACAGGATAACAGATTTTCCTGCAGAGCTCCTGGAAGGAACCAGCCCTGCCAGCACCTTGACTCCACCCCAGTGAGACTCCGCTTTTACTTCTGACCTACAGAATGTAAGGTAATAGATTTGTGTCAATTTAAGCTACCAGTTTGTGGTATTCTGTTCTGGCAGTAATAAGAAATGAATAACCTAGCAATATAAAATCCTGAATGATTAAAATTGTGATCTTTTGGGGCACCGGGGTGGCTCGGCCTGTTGAGTGTCGGACTTCGGCTCAGGGTATGATCTCCCAGTTCGTGAGTTCGAGGCCCGCGTGGGGTCTGTGCTGACCACTTAGAGCTTGGAGCTGCTTCGGATTCTGTGTCTCCTCTTTCTCTTTTTGCCCCTTTCCAGCTTGTGTGCTTGCTCATGCTTGCTCTCTCACTTGCGCGCTCTCTCTAAGTTAAACATTAAAAAATAATAAACAAAAGTTGTGATCTTTTGTGAGGAAGAAAAGGGGGAAAACGTATGTGTCCACAAGTGTGGGAAGCAGGGTTAAAAGGAAATGCTAATTTTCCTGAATAATAAGCCAATGAGTGATGTCTAAAATAAAAATCTCAAAAACAGCTAATTTAACTAGAACACAATGTGAGGAACAGGATGTAGGCAATTGCTCTTATTATAAGCTTTGTTATACCAGCTGCCATCAATCTATGTACAGATACTGATTAAAAAAAAAACTAAATCAAAAGGTTACCAACTTCATACTCCGGCAGAATGATCAGAGGACATCCTTCAGTAGGGATAAGGAATGAATTCAGAATAAAGGGGTCCAAAGAAGCTAAAGAAGCCTGAATGTGAAAGAGTTAATAATCTGCATTTCAGGTGAGCTCAATAGACACCATGATGGCAAAGGAAGGAGAAGATAGAGGTAAACTCTGCTAAGCTTCTTGGTGTGTGTTTGGTTTTGGTAAGCGAGAGATACTGATTAACTCTAGAACTAATGGCTCAAAAAAATCAAAGGTGTATACTAACATTTTTAGGGTTACTACAAAAAAGAGGAAAAGGGGTATGTATCTGTCAAATTACTGGAGGAGGTTCTGTTACCAAAGTCCAAATTCGGGCACCAGCTGCTCAAAAGGCCAAGCAAGGCTAAAACTCCAGCGTTTTGATTGGAAGGAAATTTGAATTTTATTCTGGAGTCTGGGCGCCTGGGGGGCGGGGGAGGGAATGCAGACTCTCGTCCAAAAGCCAATTCCAAAGTTTCCGCTTGACCCAGAGGTTTTTAAAGGGGTTGAGGACAGTTAAGCAGGAAAGGAAGTGAAGTGACCCACAACATTTCTTGATTCTTGCTGGCTCGATGGTGTCAGCTACAGACGTTTCCTCAGCGCTCGGGAGTTGTGCAGAGGGGCCACATCTGCTCCGCAATGTGCAGGAGGACCCTTTTCTTTCTACAAAGGAGGGCAAACTCTGTAGACACACAAAGTCGGGGGGTGGGGGGGAGTGCGGTTAGTGAAATCACCTGTGTGACCTGAGAAAGAAAAGCTTTTTGCTAAAAAATTGCTGGACTAATTGGAAAGTCAAGGTGGCTTCTCTGTGGGCTAGAGAGACTTTTCCTTTTCCTTCTCTCCGGAAGGCCAGTGGCCTGCCTGCTATGGATCAAGGGACTTAGGTCAGCAAGTAAGGGTTAACTTGCTTCAACTTAACACACTCCTTGAGACTGGTGGTAGTGCTCTTACAGTCCTGTTTCTAGTGTAGCCAAGTAAGCTTCTATGGGGCTAATCCTCCCACGAACACACTAAGATCTGGGGTGGGAAGAACTCTGTAAATGAGCAGGAGAGAAACTAAAAGTAGGCAGATTTTGAAGAGGGGTTGACCTTTGGAAAAAGAATGTACTGGGTACATTTTGTGTTCTCACAGCTTTGGGCCTAAGGGAAATCCCAGCGTGCACTATGCAGGTGTTTGCAGCGCCTGTAACAAATCTTCCAGTGTTGGGACTTGAGCCAGAAAAGCTAGCCCCTGGAAAGAAAGTGAGAGGAGAATCCTAGAAGTGAGAGTAGGGGAGCCCCAAACGCTATGAATGATCTTTAACCAAATCTGTAGCTGTCCCTAGACTGCGCATGTGCAGGGCAAATTCCGAGCTGCTTAGCAGAGGATAAAGAACCAGACTGGCACCTGAACATCATACCAAGGAACCAGGTTTGCAGTTTGAATCAAAGTAGGTCGATTGAATGCTAGGACAGTAAGAACATACACCATATTCATCAGAAAAATAGATATCTACAGTTGGCACAGTAAGAGACTTGATAGCATTTACAATACCTTGGATTCAATCCCTGATTTCTCAGTTTATGGGAAAAACAAAACAGGAAAATGTGACCTGTTCTCAGGATAGAAAAAAACATTCAGTGGACACCAACCACAAGGTGAGTCTAACGGTGGAATCTGCAGATTTTAAACTACTCTCAATGACCTAAAAATGTGCTCCCAATACATGAAAACACAGGAAATATCAGATAAATACACTAATTTTTAAAATATAAAATTTAGCTGGGCATATCCAATATCTTTTTAAACAAATCCAACAGCAGAATGGAGATAAAACAAGGGAGTCCATAAACATACAGATAAATCAGTTGAATATTTTCTATCTTTAAAAAAATTTTTAGATAAACCAAGCCTCACACAACCTCGAAAATGTCTAACATATATAGAATTGGAATCTGTCAAAAGTTCAGAAATTAGCCCGTGGAAAAACCATGAATCACTGAAGTAGTAATTAGTGTATTGTGCACACACCAATTAAAAAGTCCATTTGCAAACCCAGAGCACTCAAGCCAAACATGAGTGAGGCTCAGCTTCTATAACAAGGAGATAACTGTTACTTTTGCACTGTGATGGGTTATAATATTAACATTTTCTTCCAGGATTGGGACGTGGTCAGTGGTTACTTTCTATCAACCATGGGAAGCAGTTCTTTTTGCTTGTGATTCCCAGAGGCATGAACAAGAAATGCCTCAGGTCAAGTGAGTCTTCCAAAACAAGCTAAATTAAGTTTTGCTTGTGTGATTAAGCTGGTTTTGTCTGCTCCGGGAATTTTCAAGGGTGGTCTCCATTTTTTGATGTTTGACAATTTCCCTCCTCCTGGTTGTTATCTTCCATGCTGAGAATATGACCAACCAGTATAGGATTATTTTGTTACCACCAGTGATGGAGTCCAGCTGAGTCACATATGCATGGTTTCTACCAGTTGATTCACTGGGCCGGAGGGCCATGCGGTCACGGTCTTCGTCATTTATGTAGTTATTGTTAATTCCATTCAGTTACCTGATCTCAGTGGATACCATTTGGTCTATTAGTGCCTTCTGACAGGCATTTAAAACCCCTGAGAGTATATACTGTACTAGATAGGTTAATATGAGGACTAGAGAACAGCAGCCGAGGAGTGAAAAATTCCCCAAAGCAAGAGAGCCCTAGGAATCAAGATTTAAACCACTCAATAACTCAAATGGGTTATTCTCAGAATCAGTTATACCTTTCTGTCTTGGTTTGTGTGCACTTGGGTTTCAAATTTAAGTTGTTTACATAGGCACAAGATGTATTAGCACAAACCTATTCTCCTGATTACTCAGGATGTGAGGGTATTTTATTCTAGAATGCAGTGTTGCAGGTGAACTTCCACTTGAATTAGGCCTCTGTAGGAGGTAAGCAATCAGGTAAGTTGAGGCATTTCGACTGGGACAAAAGAAATCAGGGTTCATAAATCAAGCAAATTACGAATTCAGTTTCTAAGTTTGGGGAGCAGTCCGTTGAGAAGACTTCTAGATTTGAACTGGAAGCACCCCCCAGGTGGTAGAATGAAGATGGCTATTCAGTTTGATGGACTTTCTTAGGTTGCAGTCGGTGTTCTGTTGTGTTTTCTTGAGTGGCCCACACATCAACAGGCATGATGGTTGTCCCTGTGTGGTCTGTGGTGGTGGTTACTAGAATCTGATCATGGATCTGCTATACTTTATTGAAATACTTTTTTAGTCCTTTTTTATTAAATATATTTATGGTGAAACTAATTGGATTGTAAAAGAGGTCTAGTCTCATTGATGCATGTTCTTAAATAGGATATTTCAGTCAACGCTATGAGAATATCATTGGGGCTTTACCAGCTTTATGAAGTCAACTTTAGTTCTTTAAAATTGTTGGTAATAAGGAATCTCAGATTGTACCTTTCTAGTCTGTTGAGGCTAAGAAACCAGCTCCAGACTTGGCCGGCTGTGTCATATTACAAGGAGATTGGATTCCTATTGAACTTACGTAAATCTACACATCGTCATGGTAAAAAGTAAGAGTTTCTTAATGGGGGTATAGGGGGTCAGGTAAAGAGAAAGATGAAATGTTTCCAACTTTACGGAAATTTTGTCTAGTTTTTTTTCCATAATTTCTAGTTTAAAAGAGGAAATCCTTTGAATCTGGAAAACAAAACACTAAAGAACCAGCAATGTTTTTAAAGCAAAAAAAGTGATAACCCTCTTCAGTTCATTTAGTCTCCTATAATCATTGTTTTGCTTCATCTCGGGGTAGCAGTTTCATGAATCAACTTTTCATTAGTTTTAGAAGTTCTTTTTTCCCCCCAAAACAAAGTGCTTTATTGCTCACTGCACACAACATGAAGCATGTTTACACTGGTTGCCCTTGCCCCGCAAGTACCATGGGGGTCACTTGGAATGCCCGGATGGTTGCTTATGAGGTAGTGGGCTGCATTACAGCAAGAGAATCCTGAGCTTGAGGGACCTGTCATTTTATAGCAAGGAGTAAGCAAGTCTGTGCTTTGTCCCAGAGGGTAACTTTAAGTCATCCCTCAGGATTGCTCCCTGCAGGGACATCTGGGTGGCTCAGTCAGTCAAATGTCAGAAATTCTTATCCAGTGGTATGATCTTAGTTACTGGAAACCTGTACTTGGTGGAGTCCTTCCCATGAACCTCCTTGAAAATGTAGTAACACTTTTGTAAAAGCATCTGAGTAGAAAAATAACTTCCTGTGAGGGACAAAAGTCTTAAATAGCCATGGTTAAAGATCTGATGAGAGTTCACATATATACAATGACATGCAATTGACAAGTAAGTTTGATTATTTTTGTGATTAGTAATATCTTAAGATAATAGCTACGATTATGACAACACAATACAAGGACATGCCAGATTTTTAAGAATTTGCTTTCATTTCTGAATTACATACTTTAATTATTACTTATCATATCAATGTGACCCGAAAGGCTAAATATTTTATTTTGTGATGTTTCCCATACAACCTATCAAATAAGTCTAGATAAATGAACATTTCTATGTCTTTTTTTTTTACTTTGAAGTGTGATTTGGAGACATTGTTATAAATGTCAAAATATGAAAAACATTTGATCAAATAGGATCATGGGTCATTGTGAAACAGTTCTTAGCTGTCTATTCAACCAAAGTGGCAATTAAGATTTCCAAGGCAAATACAGAAAGTTACATAATTTTTAAAAATCTTCCATTCTTTGAATATATAAATAAACTCTATTCAGATAAAATAAGCTAAAAGCACTTGTCATTGGATGTACACTCTAAGCAATACTTGTGGTTTCAACAACCCTCCCTGGTGATTCCCATACGTGTTACATTTTGATGATAAGATATAAAACAAATCTGGCACCTTCTTCAAGGTGAACCTAAATCTTTACCATCACCTTCAAGTTCTATAGTGGTTTGATTTAATAACCTACAAGGAAGAACTGGGGCTGCGGGGGTCACACCTACAGTATGGTTAGTGTGGACAGTCTGCTCTCATGAACTCTGATACAAAAGATGCTACAGCATAAAAGTGTAGCGTAGAGTTTTAGAAAGTATTCTCCAACCTCTCCCTGAAACCTAGCACTATCCTGGCACCCTAGACATCACTAGCTCTGTTAGCATTAGGAAGCAATGGTTTCTGAAGCTAATATTACATACAGTGTAAAATAAAGTCATGGAGGCCACGGGGATACTCCTTCAAGTAGCTTTGCACTCCTTGCTTGTGAGCAGGCATATACCAAAGCAGAGAGGTGTGGAAGAGGCAGACAAAATATTGGCCAACAGACTGATTCACAGGCATACAAGAGGCATCCTTTTGGAGATGGTCAGAAACCACTAGGAAAACTTCTGAGGACAGTAGGGAATAGGAGGAAGTGTAGTAAAGCATTGTTAGTTCCTGCCTGAGCTAGTAAGAGGTTCACTGTCACTTAAAGTATGACAGTAGAGTAAACAACTATCTTTATTTGGTAAGTTGCAGGAAAAAGGGGATAGGAAAAGAATGTCAAGTGTGACCGTTCCTTTTTTTTAATTTTTATTTATGTCTTTATTTTGAGAGAGAGGCAGAGAGTGAGCAGGGGAAGGGTAGAGAGAGAGAGAGAGAGAGAGAGAGAGACAGACAGACAGACAGACAGAATATGAAGCAGGCTCCAGACTCTGAGCTGTCACCACAGAGCCCAATGCGGGGCTTGAACCCACAGACTGCGAGATCATGACCTGAGCTGAAGTTGGACGTTCAACCAACTGAGCCCCCCCTGGTGCCTCGAGTGCCTATCACTTCTGAAAGTTGGCATTGGCGCACTGTTGGTTAGAACGTTGTCCACTACCGGACAGAAGTGAGTGTAATGTTTTCAGTGTCCACTGCTGATGCCCTAAGGCCTCAGTCTGGTGGGATAAGGAGAAAGAGACTTCCAATATGCAGTTCACTTGGGGGTCAAGGATGAGCATCCAGTTGGAATGTGGGCTTTCATTGGCAGCATGAGAGGCATGGAGTTAGGATCTGGCTTAGGAATCCATACAGATCTGACGTTAAAGCCCAGTGTACCCTTCACATGACCGTGAATGTTTTACTTCTCTTCAAACTTCAGGTTGCTCCTCCGTTAAGTGGAAATCATTATAGCCTTCACCCATAGGATAAGATGATTGCTACTGTTATCTCCAGCCAGTTTGATGTTTGAGAGTTTAGAGGAAGTTTGGAAGGTTCTTAGTTCCTAATTTTCCCCTTCTACAAGAAAGCATGTTGATAAATGCTGAGCTATAAAGAAGTGACAGCTGGAAAAAAATTTGGAATGTCAGCCAAGAGAAGTTTCTGAGCACAAAAGATCTAGTGCACAGTGTGCCCACCTAGGGTACCATATTGCTTGTGATTGGACATAAGCTTCCCTACGGGACCTACCTATCGTAAGGTTCAAGTTCTATATATTAGATTTGGAGGGAAAACCCGATGTTATTTTCTATATTGATGTTTGTACTCGCTTGGATCATTTTTGTGACCGCCTTGCAAAAGACTTTGTAAAGCTAGGAAGCGTTTGTTCACTCCCTATATTAGGTAAGAGTGTCATTTCACGAAAACTCCTCTCCTTATAAGGATAATTCACATTTGGGGATACAGCTGGTGCATGTTCAGAGGAATTCATAACTGCACACAAATATAAATTCCATCCTGAGGATCTTTCCTTCTGAATGCCCCACAGAATTTTGCCATATGGTGTAACCTTGAGTTTCTCTCTTCTTGCCCAAGTTATATCCTTTATTACTGTTTTTTATAGCACTTCTTAAATTCTATGCTTTCCACACTTGGGATTTCAAACAGAATAATCCTTCCCTTCTTCTCTCCTGCCTTCCATGCCTTCCCCTCCCTCCTCCCCCCTCCCTTCTTTCTTAACCTCTTTATTCCCTCTCTCCTTGCAGTTTTTCAGTAAATTGCAAACGTTCTATAAAGTTTAGGGAATAATGTATTGAACACCCATGTACTCATCGCTCAGTTTAAGAAATAAAACAAAAGCTCCCCGTATGCCTTGTCGAATCCAGCTACTCTCTCCGACTACCAAAGGCATCCACACAATTTGATGTTTCTCATTCCTGCGATAGAATTTTACCACATAAGAATGTAACCATATACATATAGGTACTGTCTGTAGGTCTTAAAACTTTAGGGGCACCTGGGTGGCTCAGTGGGTTAAGCGTCTGACTTGGGATCAGGCCATGATCTCCTGACTAATGGGTTCGAGCCCCGTGTCAGGCTCTGTGCTGACTGTTCAGGGCCTGGAGCTGCTTCAGATTGTGTCTCCCTTTCTCTCTGACCCTTCCCCCACTCATGCTCTGTCTCTTTTTCTCAAAAATAAACATTAAAAAAAAGTAAAACTTTATATACATCACTTTGATTTCTATCCTGAAACTTTTTTTTGTTTTTATTTGGCTCAAATTTTTGTTTGAGATGGTTTTTCAATTTTTTGTTAGCCTAATGGACATTAAAAAATATTTAATGTTTTATTTATTTTTTTTAGAGAGGGAGCATGAGCAAGGGAGGTGGGTGGGGGTGGGGAGGGGGAACACAGAATCCAAAGTCAGGCTCTAGGCTCTGAACTAGCTGTCAGCACAGAGCCCGATGCAGGGCTCAAACCCATGAACTGTGAGAACATGACCTGAGCTGAAGTCAGACACATAACCGACTGAGCCACCGAGGTGCCCCATTAATGGACATCTTAAAGACCATGACACACTTTCCTGTCTTTCATAAAAGGTGACACTTCAATGAGCCGAATTAGAAATGTCAAAAACCTTTTGTGTACATTCACCTTTATGTAAGGGATTGGTTTCCTTTCCTACTTGACCTTGGACTGATAGAAATGTCATCCCCAGCTGAGAAGAGGGTGTGTCCATCAATGTGTTAAGTGCATCTCTGCACTTCTTTCCTGGCATCCTGAAGGCTGTATGTGCTTCCAAGGATCTACAGCACACTAGGCAAGAGAAGCAGGGCCGCATCTCAGAGGCCTGGCTTGGAGCTAACATCCAAGGTACCGTTTGTCTTTATGCAGATCATGGCTCCACTGTCTCTCTCTGGAAGAAACACTCCTACTCTTGAAAAGTGCTTTTCCCCACCGCCCCAGAAAACTGACTTGTAGAATCTAGGCTGTCCCCTCTGACAAAGACTCCAGGCCTCTCTCCACAATTTCCTATAGTGGCACTCACATGAATTGTCAGACAGAACTCCCTAAACTATACAGGAAAAATAGCTTCAATAGAAGCTTTTCTGGCAAAAGAGAATAAGATTTGCCAAGTGTATAAAGAAATTAAAACTATTCTTCCTACCTTCCTTTCTTGTTTTTTTAAATTGAAATATGTTGACACACAATATTAGTTTCAGGTATATAACCTAATAATTCAATATTAACATGTGTTACAAAATGATCACCATGGTGAGGCTAATTACTGTCTGTAATATGGCATAAAAAGTCATTACACTACTATTGCACTGTATTCCCTATACTGTAATCCTGGGACTTATTTTATAACTGAGAGTTTGTATCTCCATCTCCTTAACCTATTTGACTCCTCTCCCTTCTCTTTGGCAAAGACCACTTCTCTGTAGCTGAGTCTGTTTCTATTTTATTTGTTTAAGATTCCACACATAAGTGGAATCACATAGTTATTTGTCTTTCTGGGACTTATATCACTTAGCATAATGCCTTATAAATCCATTCATGTTGCAAATGGCAAGATCTTTTTTTATGGCTGAGGAATATTCCTTTGACCATAGATCTCACCTCTTCCTTATCTTCCCATTTGTTGATGAACACTGAGGTTGGTTTCATATCTTGGTTATTGTAAACAATGCTGCGATGACCATAGGGGTTCATATTTCTTTTTAAGTTACTGTTTTCATTTTCTTTGGATAAATACCCGGAAGTATAGATCACATGGTAGTTTTTTGTAGATCATATGGTAGCTTTGCTTTTAACTTTTTTGAGAAACCTCCATACTATTTCCATAGTGGCTGTACCAATTTCTATTTCTGCCAACAGTTCAGGAGCGTTCCTTTTTCTCCACATCTTCACCACAACCTTTTTCTTGTCATTTTGATATTAGCCATTCTAACAGGTATGAGGTGATAATCTCATTGTGGTTTTGATTTGCACTTCACTGGTTTTTAGTGATGTTGAGCATCTTTTCATTTGCTGACCATATGTCATCTTTGGAAAAACCTCTATTCAAGTCTTTTGTCCATTTTAAAAAATCAGCTTGCTCGATTTTTTTTTGGGTGTTGAGTTGTAGGAGTTCTTTATACAGTTTATCATTGAACAATGTGGAAGTTAGGGGCCCCCACCTTCTACACAAAGACTTCAGGTTCCCTCCAAACTTTACTAATAGCCTACTGTGGACGTAAGCCTTACTAGTAAGTTAGTTTATATGTATTGTGTATAATATACTGTATTTTTATGATGAACTAGAGAAAAGAAAATGTTAATAAAATCATAAGGAAAAATTCACTTACACAGGAGTTTTTAAAATATAATATTGTAAGTGCACATGTGCAATTTAAACCCCTCTTGTTCAAGGTCAACCATATATTTTATATATTAACTCCTTATTCAATATCAGTTGTACATCTTCTCCCTCTCAGTAGGTTGCCTTTCCACTTTGTCAATGGTTTCCTTCTCTGTGCAAAAGCTTTTTAGTTTGATATAGTTTCAATTGTTTCTGCTTTTTTTGTACTTGCCTGAGGAGTTTAATCCAAAAAATACTGTTAAGACTGATGTCAAAGAGTGTACTGTCTAAGAGTTTTGTGGCTTCGGTGCTTACATTTAGGTTTTTAATCCATTTTGAATTTATTTTATGGTGTAAGAAAGTGCTCCAGTTTTATTCTTTTGTATGTGGCTGTACAGTTTTCTCAGCATCACCTATTCAAGAGACTGTCTTTTTCCATTGCATATTCTTACCTCCTTTGTCATAGACTAATTGACCATAGAAGTTTGAGTTAACTGTTAACAAGTTAACAGGCTTTCTATCCTGTTACATTGACCTATGTGTTTATTTTTGTGTTTGTACCATTCTATTTTGATCACTATAGATTTCTAGTATAGTTTGAAATCTTGGAATGTGATAACCCCAGTTTTGTTTTTTAATATTGCTTTAGCTATTTAGAGTCTTTTGTGGTGCCATACAAATCCTAGGATTATTCTAGTTCTGCAGAAAACCAATGAAATGTTATTTTTATTTTATAGGGATTGCATTAAATATGTATATTTCTTTGGGTAGTGTGGACATCTTAACAATATTCTTCTAATCCATGATCATGGTATATCCTTCCATTTTTTTGGTATCATCTTCAATTTATTTCATCAGTCTCTTTTAGTTCTCAGAGTACAGCTCTTTTCGCCTCCTTGGTTAAACTGATTTCCATGTATTCTTCTTGATGCAATTGTAAATGGGATTGTTAATTTTTCCTTATCATAGTTCATTATTAGTATATAGAAACAAACTTCCATATATTTTTGTATCCTGCAACTTCCCTGAATTCATTTGCTACTTCGTTTTTTAAGTGTTTTATTTATTTTTGAGAGAGAGAGACACAGACAGCATGAGCAAGGGAGAGTCAGAAAGAGGGAGACACAGAATCTGAAGCAGGCTCCAGGCTCTGAGCTGTCAGCACAGAGCCTGATGCGGGGCTTGAACTCCCAAACTGTGAGATCATGACCTGAGCTGAACTCAGATGATTAACCAGCTGAGCTACCCAGGCTCCTCCATTTATTACTTCTAATAGTTTTTTGGTGGAATCCTTAGGGTTTTCTATATCTCCTCTTTTTAATGCTGTCTCAAGTAAAGTTTTTCTACTTCTCTTCCTCCATGTTACTCCTATTTCCAAGGTATACTTATTTCATTCCTTCTTTTCTTTTTTGATGTAAATTTTCTTTCTACTCGTGTTTCCTATCCTAATTCTGCTCAGGGGCAGGGCAATACAGTAATTAAAGGCACGAGCTCTAGAGTCAGATCTGTGTTCAAATCCTGGTCCAACCAGTCACACTAGTGTGATTTTTGGGCTGATTATTTAACCCCTATCTAGCCCACTTTTCCCGTCTATAAAATGAAGTGACTTTAGGGCCTTCCACAGGGGTTATGGTAATTAAAAGAAAAATGCCAATACCAAAAACCTGTTGCATGTGACTGATATCTAGTCCTTTCTCCAAAGCTATTAAATACCCATCACCACCTTTAAACTCTGTTTCTCCTCTTTCATCAGGTAATTTTCACTTGTTTTTTACTCACATCACTTCCTTCAGCTCCCTTAAGGAGCCCTTGAGGCTGTCTTTTTCTAACCAGTGAGTATCTAGAAATGGGATCTAATCCAGACAAGAACAGCAACAAGATAGTTATAAACCCACCAATGTAGATAATGTAGAGACAGGGTGTGTGATTTGCACAGAACTCTAAAGAAAGTTCCTTATTCCACTATGGGCCTGTTGTAAAGAATCACTTACTCTGCTCTGAAACACAGAGTAACAATAACTGATCTGAGAATTTTAAAGAAATCATGAACAAGCTAAACCAGAAGATCTTCCATGAATACTGCTTCCAGGTCATACCTCCATGTACTCTCAATAATCCCCTTCAACCTCAGAGGAGTCCCCAAGTGTCCTGCTGGAGCGGAGAGAACATTAGGGTGTCAGGGAGAAGATAGAACATCTGGTGGATGTTTTCAAAAGGCCAGTGGGGTGCCTGGGTGGCTCAGTTAAGCAGCCTACTTCAGCTCAGATCATGATCTCACGGTCGTGAGTTCGAGCCCCATGTCGAGGAGCCTGCTTCAGATTCTGTGTCTCCTTCTCTCTACCCTTCTCACGTTCTCTGTCCTTCTGTCTCTCAAAAATAAACGTTTAAAAAACTAAAAAGCAAAGGCCAGAATATGAAGGAAAGTACCTCAGGAAGGGGGACCAACCCCAAAGATGGGACCCACCTTACTAAGCTTATCTCTGGGAAGGCCTCATCACTGTATCTTTTGCTCATCCATCCCTGGGAACAAAGGAGCTTCTGCTCTCAGAGCAAAGATTTCTTGCTCTCTAATCTCTCAAAATCCTGAGTGCGATCTCAGTACAAAATGATGAGCTCAACAGTGCTTGGACCTGGATGCATTAAAAATAAAAACATGAGAGCCATACCTGTAATCTTAATTTTCTGGTAGCTGTATTTAAAAAGTAAAAAATACATGGATGAAATTAATCTTGATATATTTAACCCAACATACCATTCCAACATAGAATATAAAATTATTAATGAGCTAGCTCACATTCTCGGATTTTTTTTAATATGGTGTTTGAAATACGGTGTCCATTTTATGCTTAGAGCACACCTCACCTTGGGCCAGCCACATATCAAGTGCTCAGTAGCCGCATGTGACTGGTAGCTACTGAATTGGACACTGCAGCTTTCGACCAAGAAGCCTTCTACTGCATGAAGCCTGACCTGTTTCCTGACCCATATGAAAGAACAGGAACGGCAAAGTGTCTTTTCTTAGTTTCAGAGAAAAACATTTGCTCTACAGATAAATAGGTCTTCATCAAGAGCCGCAGAAGGATGAGACTAGAGCCAGGTCAGACTCCCTTGGCTAGGTCTTCTCCTAGCTGAGTCGCTCCACTATTAATGTGGAGTTCCACAGTCAGATCCCTCAGCTCCACGTTCTCCAGGTCAGCTGAACTTGGAGTCTATTTACAGGAAACTATTCACTTTATCTGCACTCCCCCCAACCTCCTTTCCCTGAAAGGGTCTTTAAAAGGAGAACACCCAGAGAAGCAGCCTCCCTGGAAGAGAGCTTCAAGGAGAAGACTATTAAACTCTCAAATCCTGCTAATAGGTAAGACAGGACCTGAGCCTGGATGGTTGTGGAAGTCAGAGACCACCCCAACAGCTCCCCGGCCTATGAGGCAGACACAATCCCCACTCGACAGCAGGTGAGGCAGACATGTGTGTCCATGTGAGTCCAGGCACAAGAGAGCATTTGACCTGGGTTTTAAGGAAGGAACAGCATGAGAATGGAATGGAGCAACTATTTGGAAGTGCTAGGTGTAACAATGACGGAGGGGCGTCAGGACAGGGTCTGATCACCAGCTGGAGATCCTTACCTTTTCAGGAATGAGGGACATTTGAGGCATTTGGGAGAGGAATGGAACCCTAAAAGACTTCTACATTGTCCAGAAGGAGGGAAATGAGAGTGGACTCTTGGCCACACATGGCCTAAACTCCTCCTCAAACTCTTTGGCAGCCTCTTGACCTGCAGGCTCCTCTTTTTCTAGGAATGGTGGACAGTCTTGTGGGATCAGCAGTCTGGGCACTCTCCCAGTTTGTCATCTTTTTGGAGGCACAGCCTTTCGTATACCTGGGAAGCTTCCAGCTTCCAGCAGGACCTAAGGAAGGTCATGGCTTTAGAGAGGCAGGGCCAGAGGCTGGGCACTCTGGACTTCCTTCCAACCCCACTTAACCTGAAAGGTTCCCAGCAGAGGAATGAGGCCAGGAAACTACTTGAAGAGACATGAGACACTCTTGTTGTGCCTTCAGACCCCTAGGGCCACAGCAGACCCTCCACCAAGTCTGGGGAGGTAAAGACTCTTTCTGTTTCACTTCTAAACTTCCCTTGCATGTGTGGATCCAATTGTTCAGATAGTCCCTACCACCTCTGAGTCCTAACAGAGACCTACAGTAACAGTCCGCCCCAAGCAATGTGGTGAAAAACAAAGTCACAACCAGACTGCTCACTCCCCCCTCCAAGGGTCCATGGCACCCAGGCTTCTGCCACATGAAGTCACTACTTCCCCATACCTACCCTGATCCAATACTGTTTTGACTCAAAAATTATTCAGTATTTCTCATCTGCTGTTGGTATTATTTCCTAAATTATCCTTTTTTTTAAGTTTATTTTGAGAGAGAGAGTGCAACTGGGAGGGGGGCAGAGAGAGGAGACAGAATCCTAGGCAGGTTCTGTGCGGCCAGTGCAGAATCTGACATGGGGCTTGAACTCCTGAAACCACGAGACCAGGACCTGAGCTGAAACCAAGAGTTGCATGCTTAACAGACTGAGCCACCAGGCACTCCCCTAAATTCTTTAAAAATGTCATTTTAGGGGGTGAAGGTGGTCGAAAGAAGGATGAAGTAATGGAGGAGTACCATCTATTTTACATGCTGGCAGAAAAGACCTGACTACAGGCAATTGAACATGAAATGTGCAGTTGACCTTTGGACAACATGGGTTTGAACTGCACAGGCCCACTTACAGACTTTTTGCAATAAATACAGTAAAGTACTAGAAATGTACTTTCTCTTAGGATTTTCTTAACCTTTTTCCTAGCTTACTGTAAGAATACAATATATAATATAACACATGACGTGTTAACCGTTATTGGTAAGTCAACAACAGACTTAAAATTTGGGGGGAATCAAGAGTTCTACATTGAACTTTTCCAACTGTTCACAGGGCTCAGCATCCTAACCACTGCATTATTCGGGAGTTAACTGTATTATCTAAAGTAACACAAAAGATGAACAGAAGCACTAAAAGTAATAATAAAAGAACCATTTCACGGTAGTGGGTAGCAGCTGGAAGTGATCTAGATTTCTGTTCTTTCCCGATGGTTACTCAGTGGATTCTAATGCCTGTGAACCGTAAGCAGAAGTATCAAACTGAATTCACATTATAACTACCTGATGACCTGAAACAGAAACAGTCCCTGCTTTGGAGGGAGTGGCTAGGGCAAAGCACTTTCTATGTAATGGGCATGCATTGTACTTGGGCTTGCGTTCACGTATATATTCTTACTTAAAAATTAAAAAAGACTTGCAACCTTCAGTTTTGTCAAATTCTTAAAGCCTGAACATTCTGGTCACACTAATGATTATAGGTAACCATAATCACAGCAGTTTCACTGAAAATTCTACCAGATTTATACCCTTATTATGGATTTCAGCTGACCTAGAGAGAAGCAGCAATGACGGATGTGACCTCCTCCATTTCCCTGTAGCACAGGAATTCTGGGCACTCACAGTCTCACTTTTTATTTCGAACATTTTTAAACATTTCTATAAGTGGGTAGAATGGAATAATATAATGAGTCCTTGGATACTTATTGTCTGGTTTTAACAATGAATAACATTTTAATATATTTCTCCATCTATTTTGTTCTGTGTTAGCTGAAGTATTTTAAGGTAAATGTCAGACACATGACATTTTACCTCCAAATATATGTGTATGCCATTTTAAAAAAAATGGCATTTCTCACATAAGGACAATGTCCTTATTTCTAAGATTTATAGTAATGCCTTAAGTTTCATCTAATATCCTATTCCTATTCAAAGTTCCCCAGCTGTCCCCAAAACCTTTCATCAAACCAGGGTCCAATAAATGATCACACATTCCAGTAATTTGATATTCTACCACTTAAAGCTTCCCCCCCTCCCTTAAGAGAGACTTACGGAGGAATAATAAACAAACTGGATATAGTGGATTCATACAACCTAAGTTTGGACATTTGCATATGCCCATGAAACCACCATTACAGTCAAGGTAATAAACCTGTCCATCATTCAAAGTTTCCTTATGCCCTTTTATTGTTTTAATGTAACTTAATGTCAAGTGGGCTAACATACAGTGTGCTCTTGGTTGTGGGGTTAGGTTCCTGAGGTTCATTGCTTACACAAAACACCCAGTGCTCCTCCCAATACCTGCCCTTCTTAGTGCCTGTCACCCATTTTCCCTCTCCCCTCCCCCCTCGTTGCCCCCCAACACTATCAACCCTCAGTTTGTTCTTCATACTTAAGAGTCTGTTATGGTTTCCTCCCTTACTCTCTGTAACTATTTTTTTCCCCTTTCTATCCCCCATGGTCTTCTGTTCAGTTTCTCAAGATCCACATATTAGTGAAAACCTTTGGTATCTGTCTTTCTCTGACTGACTGATTTCATCCAGCATAATACCTTCCAGTTCCATCCACGTTGCTACAAATGGCAGTATTTCATTCTTTCTCACTGCTAAGTAGTATTCCATTGTATACATAAACCACATCTTCTTTATTCATCAGTTGATGGACATGTAGGCTCTTTCCATAATTTGGCTATCTGTGAAAGCGTCACTATAAACATTTTGTTTCATGCTTGTGTACATGTGTGTGTGTGTCCTCACACCCAGGAAGTCATCGATGGGGTCACGTTTGGGCACCTTGTGAATATCTGCAACTACTTTAGAATCTACTACTGACTATTAACTAGATAAATGCCCTGGGAGTTTAAAAACTGGTGATTTTCTGGGGCGCCTGGGAGGCTCAGTTGGTTAAGCAACTGACTTCAGCTCAGGTCATGATCTCACAACTCATGGGTTCGAGCCCCGTGTCAGGCTCTGTGCTAACAGCTCAGAGCCTGGAGCCTGCTTTGGATTTGTGTGTCTCCCTCTCTTCTCCACTGCTCTCTGTCTCTGTCTCTCTGTCTGTCTCATTCTCTCTTACTCTCTTGCTCTTTCTCTCAAACATTTTTTAAAAAACTGGTTATTTTCTAATTCTATGTTTGTTAACTGGAACAATTGTGTCAAGAACTTTCATCAGTTTGATCTCTCTGATTTCCCTGAAATATAACTTACACAAGAAAAGCAAGATGAACTAGTTATGTTGCTTTAATTATCAGTGTTTAAAGTCATTTTATCCTAGCTACCTCTAATGATGACAAATGAGATTTCCTCTTTCCCTCTCTCCCTCTTGTAATCCTAAAGAATTTTAGGGATTCAATGTGTTTCAAGCCCTTGGAGTCATTCTTTTCGGTATGCAAAGTGCCATATTAATCAGTGAAAGCCCCCTTGAGTTGCCTTTTAGAGAAGAAAAAATCAGGTTTTTAAAATAATTATTATATGTATTACATGGGAAATTTTATTCATGGCTGTTAGAAGCCGGAAAAAAAATAAGAGTGGTGAACTCAGAATTACCTTCCAAAGTAAAAGTATGTGAAGAGAGGGTAAAGGATTAGGAAGAAGCTATAAGAAATGTCAGACCTTACAGGGATGGGAAAGAATTGGATATAAGCACACCAAAGAGCAAACACAAGTAGCCGCGGGATCGTATGTACAATATACATGGAATTTTTATGCTGTTGTTCTTAAGCTGTATTTTGACATCTACACGTGATCCACATATCCTTCCAACCAAAGGGAAGAGGAGACTGAGAAAGACTGGCTTGGTTCTCCTAAAAATTCTTAGGAATGTGCACAGCCGCTGCCATGGCCCCCTGTCACAGACGCCCGTCTGGAGGTCCCACTTCTGCAGGCCACCTTGTCCTTTAACTCCGTGCTGGCTCTGGAGTTCCTTGCTTATTTTGAAATGGCTTTCAATGTTTTCTGTAATGTTTGTTAGTTCCATCAATAAGGGTTATTCTACGTTCAGGGGATAAAAATTTAAGGAATTCTGCTGTATTCCCCAGAATATTGTCTGTTTTACTGTCTACTGTTTTGCTAATGGAGCAGGACAAATCCCCCAAGCCAAAGGGATTCAAAACACAAGGTACTTGTAGTATTGGTTGGCTTTTTTTTTATGTAATTCAAGTGCCTGGCAAGCATGGATTGCCTAGAAACTCACTTTAAAGGGGGCTTTTTCTTTTTTTTTTTTCCTTTGGAATCCTATTTATTTTATATTTTACTTATTTTAAAGTTAACATACAGTGCAGTGTTGGCTTCAGGAGTAGAACCCGCTGATTTATCACCTCCATACACTTAGTGCTCATCCCAACAGGTGCCTCCTTAGTGCCCAGCACCCAGTCTTCCCGTCTCCCACCCCCACCATCCACCCTGTTTGTTCTCTGTACTTAAGTCTCCTATGGTTTGACACCCTGTTTTTATTTTTCCTACCTTTCCCCTATGATCATCTATTAACTTCCTTAAATTCTACGAATGAGTGAGATCATGTGATATCAGTCTTTCTCTGACTTATTTCACTTGGCATGATGCCCTCCAGTTCCAACCATGTGGTGGTGGTGCTGGGGTGTGTGTGTGTTACATGCCACATCTTCCTAGTAGACAAATAGACTTTTAAAAAAATTTTAATAGTTATTATGAGGGAGAGAGAGTGTGAGCAGAGGGGGACAGAGAGAGAGAGAGGGAGACGCAGAATCCAAAGAAGTTTCCAGGCTCTGAGCTGTCAGCACAGAGCCTGACCTGGGACACAAACTCACAAACTGTGAGATCATGACCAAAGCCAAAGTCCGATGCTTAACTGACTGAGCCACACAGGCGCCCAAAAACACAATTTTAAAATGTAGAAAGTGAAATTTAAAAAGTTTTCTATTGGTAAATGTTATTAAAAATATATTCTTAAAGTCACCAAAGTGAGAATTCACAATGACAAATGAAATTCCACTCTTCCTATATGTAAGCATTAAAACTTTAACATTGCATTTATGTTAGCATTCAATAGTTAAACTTTATGAATTATTAAGGGAATAGTAAATATTTCTCTATAAAAGATACGGGCAACTCAGTGTCTACAGAAATCTGTTAATTCACATGAGTGAAATAGTACACATGAGACTGGAGGCCAAAGGTAGAAAGCCACCTCACTACCTTTTTTTTTTTTTGCTTTTTTAAAAATTTATTTATAGTTTATTGTCAAGTTGGTTTCCATGTAACACCTACTGATCTTCCCCACAAGTGCCCTCCTCCATGACACTCACCCCTCTCCCCTTTCTCCCTCCCTCCTCATCCCTCCATTTGTTTTCAGTATTCAAGAGTCTCTCATGATTTGCGTCCCTCTCTCTCCACAACTCTTTCCCCCTTCCCCTCCCTATGGTCCTCTGTTAGGTTTCTCCTGTTAGACCTATGAGTGCAAACATATGGTATCTGTCCTTCTCCGCCTGACTTCTTTCACTCAGCATTACAGCCTTGAGGTCCATCCACTTTGCTACAAATGGCCAGATTTCATTCTTTCTCATTGCCATGTAATACTCCATTGTGTGTATATATGCCACATCTTCTTGATCCATTCATCTGGTGATGGACATTTAGGCTCTTTCCATGATTTGGCTATTGTAGAAAGTGCCGCTGTGAACATTGGGGTACATGTGCTCCGATGCATCAGCACTTCTGTATCCCCTGGGTAAATCCCTAGCAGTGCTATTGCTGGGTCACAGGGGAGTTTCATTGTTAAATTTTTTAGGAACCTCCACACTGTTTTCTGAGTGGCTGTACCAGTTTACGTTCCCACAACAGTGTAGGAGGGTGCCCGTCTCTCCACATCCTCGTCAGCATCTATACTCTCTTGAATTGTTCATTTTAGCCACTCTGACTGGCGTGAGGTGGTATCTCAGTGTGGTTTTGATTTGCGTTTCCCTGATGCTGAGTGACGCTGAACTTCATTTCATGTGTCTGGAGGCCGTCTGGATGTCCTCTTCAGAGAAGTGTCTGTTCAAGTCTTCTGCCCATTTCTTCACTGGATTATTGGCTTTTCAGGTGTGGAGTATGGTGAGTTCCTTGTAGATTTTGGATACTAACCCTTTATCTAAGATGTCATTTGCAGCTATCTTTTCCCATTCTGTCAGTTGCCTATTAGTTTTCTTGATGGTTTCCTTTGCAGTGCAGAAGCTTTTTATCTTGATGAGGTCCCAATAGTTCATTTTTGCTTTCATTTCACTTGCCTTTGGGGATGTGTCGAGTAGGAAATTGCTGCGATTGAGGTCAGGGAGGCTGTTTCCTACTTTCTCCTCTAGGATTTTGATGGTTTTCTGTCCCACATTCAGGTCTTTTATCCATTTTGAGTTTATTTTTGTGTATGGTGTAAGAAAGTGGTCTAGTTTCATTCTCCTGTATGTTGCTGTCTGGTTCTCCCAGCACCACCTGCTAAAGAGGGTGTCTTTTTTTCCATTGGATACTCTTTCCTGCTTTGTCAAAGATTAATTGGTCATACATTTGTGGGCCCAGTTCTGGGTTCTCTATTCTATTCCATTGGTCTATGTGTCTGTTTTTGTGCCAATACCATACTGTCTTGATGATGACAGCTTTGTAGTACAGGCTAAAATCTGGGATTGTGATGCCTCCTGTGTTGGTTTTCTTCTTCAATGTTACTTTGGCTATTCGGAGTCTTTGTGGTTCCATACAAATTATAGGATACTTTGTTCTAGCTTTGAGGAAGAATGCTGGTGGAATTTTGATGGGATTGTATTGAATGTGTAGATTGCTTTGGGTAATCATGTCATTTTCGTGAACATGGAATGGTTTTCCATTTCTTGGTGTCTTCTTCAATTTCCTTCATAAGTTTTCTTGATTTTCTGTTGCTTCATTTTTGGTGTATAGAAATGCAATTGATTTCTGTACATTAATTTTGTAACTTGCAACTTTACTGAATTCATAGATCAGTTCTAGAAGGCTTCTGGTGGAGTCTATTGGGTAGAGTATCCTGTCATCTGCGAAAAGTGAAAGTTTGACTTCTTTGCCGATTCTGATGCCTTTTATTTCCTTTTGTTGTCTGATTGCTGATGCTAGGCCTTCCAGCACTATGGTAAACAACAGTGGTAAGAGTGGACACCTTGTCGTGTTCCTGATCTCAGGGGAAAAGCTATTTTTCCCCATTGAGGATGATATTAGCTGTGAGCTTTTCATAAAAGACTTTTATAATGTGTAAGTAAGTTCTTTCTATTCCAACTTTCTCAAGGGTTTTTATTAGGAAAGGGTGCTGTATTTTGTCAAATGCTTTTTCTGCATCTATCGACAGGATCTTATGGTTTTTATCTTTTCTTTTGTTAATGTGATGTATCACATTGATGAATTTGCAAATATTGAACCAGCCCTGTAACCCAGGAATGAATCTCACTTGATCATGATGGATAATTCTTTTTATATGCTGTTGAATTCAATTTGCTAGTATCTTGTTGAGTATTTTTGCAGCTGTATTCATTAAGGATATTGGCCTATAGTTTTTTGTTTTTTGTTTTTTTCCTGGGTCTCTGGTTTGGGACTCAAAGTGATGCTGGCTTCGTAAAATAAATTTAGAAGTTTTCCTTATATTTCTCTTTTTTGGAATAGTTTGAGAAGAATGGGTGTTAACTCTGCCTTAAATGTCTGGTAAAATTCCCCTGGGAAGTCATCTGGCTCTGGGCTCTTATTCATTGGGAGATTTTTGATAACGGATTCAATTTCTTCATGGATTATCAGTCTATTCATACTTACTATCTCTTCTCCTTTGAATTTTGGTAGTGCGTGTATGTTTAGGAATTTGTCCATTTCTTCTAGATTTTCCAGTTCCTTGGCATATAGTTTTTCATAGCAGTCTCTAATGATTGCTTGTATTTCTAAGGGATTGGTTGTTATAGATCCATTTTCCTTCATGATTTTGTCTATTTGAGTGTTCTCTCTTTTCTTGCTAAGGAGCCTGGCTAGAGGTTTATCAATTTTGTTTATTTTTTCAGAAAACCAACTCTTGGTTTCATTGATCTGCTCAACTGACTTTTTTCTTGGATTCTATATTGTTTATTTCTGCCCTGATCTTTATTATTCCTTTTCTTCTGGGTTTGGGGTGCTCTTGCTGCTCCCCTTCTAGTTCTATTAGGTGCTCTGTGAGATTTTGAATTTGCGCTTTTTCTTGTTTGTTGAAATAGGCATAGATTGCAGTATACGTTCCTCTTAGGACTGCCTTTGTGCATCTCAGAGAGTTTGGATTGTTGTATTTTCACTTGTTTCCATATATTGTTTTAATTTCCTCTCTAATTGCCTGATTAGCCCAATCATTCTTTAGTAGGGTGGTTTTCAATCTCCACATTTTTGGAGGTTTTCCAGATTTTTCCTGTGGTCAATTTCAAGTTTCACAGCATTGTGATCTGAAAGTGTGCATGGGATGATCTCAATTCATTTGTATTTATGAAGGGCAGCTTTATGCCCCAGTATATGATCTGTCTTGGAGAATGTGTCATGCACACTCGTGAAGGTGAATTTCCTAGCTTCAAGAGGCTGAGTTCCAAATATATCTATCAGTTCCATCTGTTCCAATGTGTCTTTCAGGTCCATAGTTCCTTTAGTGATTTTCTGTCTGGTTGACCTATCCATTGCTGTCAGTGGAGTATTATAGTGCCCTGCAATTAGCACATTCTTATCAATAAGATTGTTTCTGTTTGTGATTAATTGTTTTATATATTTGGGCGCTCCCAAATTTGGCTCATGATGTTTATAATTGTTAGCTCTTCCTGATGGAGAGACCCTGTAATTATTACATAATGTCCTTCTTCATCTTTTGTTACTGCCTTTACTTTAAAGTCCAGTTTGTCTGATATAAGTATGGATACTCGGCTTTCTTTTGACTTTCAGTCGCATGATAGATATTTCTCCATCCCCTTACTTTCAATCTGAAGGTGTCTTCAGGTCTAAGTTGAGTCTCTTCTAGACAGCAAATAGATGGATTTTGGTTTTTTTATCCATTCTGCTACCCTGTGTCATTTGGTTGGAGCATTCAGTCCATTTTCATTCAGTGTTATTATTGAAAAATGTGGGTTTAGATTCATTGTGTTCTCTGTAGAGTTCATGCTTGTAGTGGTGTCTCTGGTACCTTGTATTCCTTGTTACATTTCCCTCATAGAGTTCCTCTTAGGATTTCTTGTAGGGCTGGTTTTGTGGTGATGAATTCTCTCAATTTTTGTTTATTTGGGAACACTTTTATCTCTCCTTCTATTTTGAATGCCAGACTCACTGGATAAAGGATTCTTGGCTGCATATTTTTCCTATTCATCACATTGAAGATTTCCTGCCATTCCTTCCTGGCCTGCCAAGTTTCAGTAGATAGGTCTGTAACCACTCTGATAGGTTTCCCTTTGTATGTTAGGGCTCTTTTATCTCTAGCTGCTTTTTGAATTCTCTTTTTCTTTCTATTTCACCAGTTTCACTATGATATGTTCTGACAAAGGTGAATTCAATACTTTTAACAGGTTTCTTTGCACCTCATGGATTTCAATATCTGTTTCTTTCCCCAAATTTGGGAAGTTCTCAGTTATAATTTGGCAGGCACAATTTCAGGACATTTTTCT
>PJEM01014575.1:10288-34386 GCA_004023845.1 Helogale parvula | reverse complement strand
AGGAGCGCCAAATGGGCCTCATCCCGTGGGACATTCGTAGTGGCTGTCTAGAAAACCGTGTTAAGAAAGATTCTGAGGCCCAGCAGCCAAGAAAACAACGGTTGATTAGCAATGTCTGGAGGGGTGCAGAATAAGGTCGGGCCGAGGAGTCTCTGGATGTTTGCCGCTCCCACAAGGACAGGGGCCACACCTCATCTCTGCATCACCAGGGGCAAAGTAAGTACTTCGGCTACGTTTGCAGAGTCCAGGGGTATGAAAATAGAAGCCCTGAGTTAACTGAGTGCTCTGTATACATCAGGCGTCATGCTGTGCAGCTCGTCCCTGGAAACTACGCCTCTCTGCAGTCAGCGTCCTCATTATTTCTTACAAACGAAGACACGGGCCCAGAGAAATGCAGTGACTTTGCTAAAGGTCGCACAGATCGGCACCAGCAGAACCTCAAGGAGTAATCCTGTAATTGCTCCCAAGTCCTCCAAAGGCCCCTACACCCGTGCTCTCCACCAAGGCGACTCCTGCCCCACCCAGGGCCCAAGCAGCACTATCTAGAAATGATTCTGGCCATCACACTGGGGTTGGGAGGTGCCACTGACATCCAGTGGGTAGCAGCCAGGGACGCTGCTCAACATCCTACAACGCACAAGCCACAGCCCCCGCACCAAGGAGTTAACCAGCCCCAAATGTCAAAGCGCCAAGGTTGAGAAGCCCTGACCTAGATGTCTTCCTCCGCTTCTGTAAGCACCTCACATTTCCCCCCACCCCCAGCCCAAAAGAAACTAGAATGGTATTTCTGAGCCTCAAGTCTGCAGAGAACAAATCCTCTCTTATTATAGGCACATCTTACTTTTAGATTCATATCCCAGTTATGCTGTTATTCTCAATTACAGCACCTTCTCAAGAAGTAGAAGTAATTAAGTTGAGTTGTTTGGTTTCATTTCCCGGGATCTGGTGGAAGGGGTGAGTCCTGTCAATTACATTACCCAGCCACTGCCTCATCAGTCTGGAGCAGTAATACCCTTCACACGGGTTCGTCCGTGGGTGTGCAGATGTGAACTTCCAGATCCTCTCTTTACTTTCTTCGTGCGGATTTCATTAAACTTGCCAACTCAAGCCTTAAAGCAAAGGAAAACTGTTTGAAGGGAAGGGAGGTGGGGAGAAATCTATGAAAAAATGGGCCTTATCATAAGAGAGAAGGCAAACAGCATTTACAGCAATTAAACTGATAGACTTCTGTTTAACAATCAAAGCGCCTATTAAGATGTCTCCATAGCTGAACAAAAGCTTCTTTTCTTCCCTAATTTTCTGATAACGAGTCATGCAGACATGGAGGCAGAACTGTGTGTGGTCCTGGTGCCTTCAGTCCCAGGGGTAAAATAATAGAAATGTCTTCTCAGAGATTTCCATTTCTTGTGCATAACAAGGGTTCCTCTTTCCTAAAGGTACCCATCTCTGCTCCCTCAGGAGGTCCTCCACACAGAGAGGGGATAAACCAGGAGGCTTCGTCTTTGAAACCCCCCTCAGGAGCCAGACAGACAAATAGGAGCCTCTTGACACAAAGAACCGACATTAACAGAGCATTCGTGGTACGTAGAGCTTTAAAATGAGAAACCTGGGCTCTGACCTGGTGGGAAGGAACTCAGGCCGATGGAAGAGTCAGGTGTTCAAAAAAACATCTAAAAACATTTAACAGGTCGAGATGGAGCCCCACATCGGGCTCTGTGCTGACAGCGCGGAGCCAGCTTGGTATTCTCTCTCTTTCCCTCTCTCTCTCTCTCTGCCTCTTCCCTGCTCGCGCTCTTGCCCTCTCGAAATAAAGAAAAACTTTAAAAAGAAAAAAAAGAACTTAAAAACAGGTGATGATAAAGCAAAGAAAGAGGAAGAGGAAAAAATAAGAGGAAAAAGAGGCTGGAGACGAAGACAAAGAGAAAGAAAAGAAAGAAGAAAACTAAAAAAAAAGTATGCTGTCTGTTGGACGTTATCGTATGCCGGGCACTGCATAATAATAATAATAATCCCTTGACATCTATTCTCTCTTGTCATCCATCTACTATAGTACATGAGGCACGAGAATGCAGCAGCTGGTATGACTGGCCTCATTTCACTAAGTAAATCAGGAAGCGACACCATTTGCCCAAGGTCACACAGCAAATAAAGGCCAGGACTGGGGTTTTTAATTCAGCTTGGGTTCGACAAATGATAGCCAATGTCATCCCCATTTCGTAGATGGGAACACTGAGGCTTAGAAGCAATAAGCAATTGTCTATAACTAAGAAGTCACGGAGTTAGGATTTGAGCCACAGAAAGAACAAACTGGATGCTTCTTGTCCAGACTGCTCTCCAGATATGCAGAATTCAACCCATCTTATAAGTCCATGCCTCCTCCTTGTCTGGAAAGAGCAAAGGAAATGATGAGCGCTGCCCCTTGTCCGCTCAGGGAGGAGCTCCGGGGGGGGGCGTGGGAGGTGGTGGAATAGTATGTTGTTCGTTTCCGCGGTCACTCCTGCGGTTATTCAACAATATTTTGTTGAGTAGATTATGTCCACACCCCTCCCCCAAGATGCCCTAATCCATGGAACCTGTAAGTACGTCACCTAACAAGCAAAAGAGATTTTGCAGATGTGATTGAATTAAGGCTTATCCAGGGGAGCCCGATGTAATCAGAAGAGTCTTTATATACGAAAGAGGGAGGCAAAAGGGCCGGAGTTAGAGGAGATGTGACAGGTGTGGCCTCTGGGGATAGAAAGGACAACAGTCAAGGAAGCTAGAAAAAGCAAGAGCACAGATTCTCCCCTAGAGCTCCCGGAAGGAGCCAGCCCTGCTAACACACCTTGACTTCAGCTCCATGAGCCTGCTTTTGGCCGTCTAATCCCCAGAACTGTAAGGTAATAAATAGGTGGTGTTCGAAGCCACTGAGTTTCTGGTAATTTGTTACGGCAGCCATAGGAAACCAATACAGCATCTGAGCCTGGAGTCTAGAGGGGGAGTCAGATAGTAAATAAACAAAAGGCCAAGGTAATTTCAGACAGTGATACATTTCGTGAGGGAAATAAAGCAGTAGGGGCTTTGGAATTTGCTTTAAGGGATGCGAAGGAACCCTGAAGTACAGTAGAACAGAGTCCGGATGCCTTGCTGGGGGGCGGGGGAGGCGTCCCATGCGTTTATGAGCTCCCTCTGGTGGCCAAGGGGAGAATAGCCCAGTCAGGCTGGGCTCCCTCCGATAAAATAGGCGCTCCCTCCGAATCCTCCTCCCCCATCCTCCAATTCTCCACCCCCACCGATGTCCAAAGCATCTGCTCTGACCCTTACGAGGCCATTTTTCCCCCAGTCCAGGTCTTTCCCACTTGAGCTGCCATCATCCCTCTTGCCGCCCCCAATAAAAAAATCCACACCGCAGAATAATCAGTCCCCATGGGAGCAAGGCTCGGTCTTTCTCTTTGGTATGTGTCCCAAGTGGGGATGTGCGTCTTGGAGCCATCTCTTTACTTAATCCAAACAGCCCTATGGGGTGATATTCCTAGTTGAGAAGTAAGGAAAATGAAAACGTCACTGTTCAAAGTCCCACAACCAGTAGCTGGTGTACTTTAGGATTGAGCTCAGTTTCCAATAAAATTAAAGCCTTGCCATCCATCCCTACACCATACAGTCTCCTGCTAGCGTGTCTCCTGAGCCAAGTGTAAAAATTGTTTAAGCGATGCGATCCTAGAATCGGAAAAGACCACAAGAAGCTGTCTGTTGCAGCCCCTGAGCCTCTCAAACCCTCTTGGATATAAGCTATGCTATCCTTAAATATTTCTGTGGAGATACAGACCTCTGGGCACAGAAAACCAGCAATAGTCATGGCTATTTATTGAGCACCTACTGCATGGCAGGCCTCAGATTAAGTGCTTTAGATGTATTATTTCATTTACTCGTCATAACCCCATTTTAGGTCGTAGAGCTGGGGCTTGAGTAGGGAGCCGTCAAATCTGAGAGCTCATTCTCAGAAACACCACAAACGAAATGAAAGTTCTGGGCTGCCTTTAAGCCTCCAGCCCAGGGGCCAGACTGCGTGAGCTTTTCACAACAGTCTGCATTCAAATCAAGTCGCAAATTCTTTGGGCTCAAAGATACCAGAAACTAATAAGACTTAGACTGTTACACTTTTATTGCGGGGGGAGGGGGAAGGGGTGTCACAGGCCAGTCACCGGCTAAAACCCCCCTGATTTATCCAAGGGGCCAACCAATCCTTGGGTAAAGCTGCTCATGATATTACTCACGTAGCAGGAAATAACTCTATTTGCTTTAATACCCAATTCAAATAACATCTAAAGGGTTTTTTAATTATGTGCCGTCTCTAAAGGTTACAGTTCCATGGCATTTCGAGGCCAAGTTGAGTGTCTTTGTGTATTTGGGAATTATCTTCTCCCTGAGACAGCTACTACCCATTTCCCAAGGTCCAAAGTTCCTTATCAAGGGCCCTCGATGGCTATGGAGGCTTCCAGGGAACCCCTGGCACTGGTCAGATGGCCTGGGTGCCACTCATGGGGGAAGAAACAAGACAGAGGGGAGCTGGAGTTGGGAAGAGATGGGAAAAGTGAGGCAGGAAAGTGCTATTTGCTTCTGATGGAAGAGACCCTTCAGAGGAGAGTCAGGGATTCCCGTGGCATTGAGTCAAAACTAAGAGCAACAGTGAAGCTACCTGTTCAGAACTAAAAATAAGGGGGCTGCAGGAATAGAGACATCAGGATCAACCCAAGTCACATGTATGTGGGGTGTAAACGAGTGACAAGGCCCTGACGTGGGCTTCCTGTGGAGAGAGAGCCAGATACTTCATTTCTGAATGGGAAGGGCCTCCAGGTCGTCAGCGTGCCCAGTGGAGTGTGGGCAAGCGTTCTCTGCCAACCACTAACGAGGAGACTTTGGGCACTTTGACCTCTAGGCCTCAGTTTTGTCTCCTGGGGAAGGGAGCCATAAGGTCTCCCTCACACGCCTGTTAGGAGGATGAGTGGCATGATGTTGTTGGAAAAGGGCGCAGCTGAGTTCCTGACACATTATTGTTATTATTGTTTTTGTCATTGTCATCATCACTCTGCCTCTAGGATTAATGCAGCAGTTAGAACATGACAAAGCTGTCCGAGGACCGTGACCGAGAGCTTGGCTCGGCCAGCGACAACCCTCGGGCCCAGACCAGCCCATCACCTGCTTTTGTACATAGAGCGTGATTGGCATGCAGCCTCACCTGCTCATTTTCACATCGCCGGTGACTCCTTCCTCACTATGAGAGCAGAGTTAAGTCATTGTGACAGAGATGGAGTGGCCCACAAAGCCGAAAATAATTATTACCTGGGCCTTTATAGAAAGAGTGTGTCAGCCCCTGATTTAGGGCTGTGCAACTCATTTCCTTAGCTGATCAGCAGAGAGGTTTTCCCCCCCTTTTCCCCTCCAGTTTTACTGAGGTAGACCTGACAAATAAAATGGTAAGATATTTAAAGTATCTAATGTAATTATTTGATATCCGTATCCATTGGGAAAGCCTTTTTCGCCCCCTCTGAAGTCAGAGGGCCGGGATTGTAGACACACTCTGCCCCTTCCCTGGTGTGGATCCTTGGACAGATGAGCTGCATTCTCCAAGCCAAAATGTGCAGGACTACTCGGTGCCGTTCCTCCGCTCACCTAATCCCAGCATCCTGGGGTTCTTTCATTTGAAAGGCCCATTGTACAGAAGGGCAGAGCAAGGCACATTGGGACCAGTAAGCAGTCCAGCTAAGAATCTAACCCTCACCGGTCTCGTCCGGAGCCTGTGTTCTTTCTCCCTTCCTCTCCTGGTCGAATAATCCGTGCGGGGGCAAGGTCTCTGATTACCTGCCACTGCCCGAAATCCATGTCAGCTCGTGAAAGCAGAGAGGAAGGAAAATTAACTCTCTCCTCTCGCTGCTTCTGACGGAGCTAATTAATAAGATTATCCAGCTGTCACTTTATCAAGACAGAGAGAAGACCAGGAGGGGGGATCTACAAATTGCAATTGCAAGGGTGGTGGTGTGGGTCTTGGCCAAAAGGAGGAGACAGAGAGAGTGCCTTCTTGAGAGGGTCTCCAGGTAGAAGTCTACCTTGGCAGGCCAGATGAGCAGTCAGAGCACTGAGCAAATGATAGCACAGCTGACAGAGGGCTGATATGCGGGGCAAGAGGCAGGAAAGTGCAGACACAGGGTGGCAGGGGAAGACATGAGAGGGAATCACAACCAAAATTCCTCCTGGCCCCAGGTCACAGATTTTTTTTTTAATGTTGAATCCAAACTAGAAGCGCTTCAAGATCTAGGGGACAGACTAAAATCATTCTCCCCCTTTTAGAAAGCCATTGCTACCTTGTATCCAAGTCCTGGGAGGTCCCTGCTGAGCTGGGATCCCCTGAATTCCCCCCAAGTTGGCGTGTGGACCGTGATGCCCTCCCCCCTCCCCCAGTGAGGAACATGAAACCCGGAGTCATCACCTGTGATTTATTTCAGCCCCTCAGGTGGCCTCAATTAAATTTCACTGCCGGGGAAGAAAGAGAGGGCGGTTGAGGCATTTAATTACATTTTATAATGTGCTCACTGCTGAATTTATTCAAGTGTATCAGGGATTTTTAACCTCGTAACCAAACAATGGGAGACCCGGTGCCACGCGAGTAATTATCTTCCTTGTGGGGATGATGGATGGAAGAATCCAAGAAGTCAAAAGTAGGACAGGGATGCGTGCGGGGCGCAGGGGGGAGGCGGGGCGGTGGGGGCAGGTGGGGGGTATGAGTGGGACAGGAGGCAACAGGCTCTAATTCCGTGAGCTGCCACCCCACAGACTGGAGAGGGGATGGAGTGGTACGAATGATCCATCTCCCCTCAAGTCTAAAAGTAAGATGTCTCGGGAAAGCTTTCTTCTTCTAGTATCCCGACCCGAAACCCTCCCCTCGCATTTCCCCTTGATATCATTTTACTGCTACGGGCGAGGAAAGAGACGGAAAGGGATCATCCTGAAATGTCCAAAGCAGCTTATGTCATGAGATAATAAAATTAAAATACAAAAAGGGAATAAAATCTTATCTAGAAATCCAGAAGAATCTCGTTAGGATAATGGATCCACCTTGGTTTATTTGGGAAATAAATTTTCAATAAGGAAATGCATGCGGTGGGAGTTTGGGGGATGTAGGGGAGGGGGTGGGGGGTTGGGGGTTTCTTAAATACGCTCCTGAGAGTGGACTTGGTGGATCCACAACCAGTGCCTCAAGGACCTTTGTTATAGGTCACATCTACCACTCAAGTGACAGAGAAAGGTCAGATGGGGAGGAAGAATACGCTGGTCCCGGCCAAGGGGACAAAAGTGCCCCCGTGCGTCTGGGAGGCAGCAGAACGGAGGTGAGGGCCTGCGTGGGCTCTGTGTAGCCCAGAGCCCCACTGCCGTCCCCAGCCCTGCCCGAGTCACGTTCACATCACGGTCTGCTTCGTCCCTCCCACCTTTAGAGATGCTGTTCTCTCTTCCCAGAACATGCTTCTGTGTCCCCTCCCCACTCCCCTTAGCCTGGCTCATGCCAACTCCTCTTCCGAGATGAGCTCAGGCGTGGCTTCTCCAGTCTACGGCCACACCACCCTGAACGCGCCCCATCTCGTCTGATCTCGGAAGCTAAGCAGGGTTGGGCCTGGTTCGTACTTGGAAGGGAGGCACGGCTTCTCCAGGAAGCCCTCCCTGAATGCACAGGAGGCACTGTCCCTGCCATGACCCTCTCGCAGCATCCCGTGCTCACCCCTCCAGGCCAGCTGCCTCATCACATGCGGAGCTCTGCTTTCGAATCTGTTCTCCCCACAACCCTTGACCATGGATCCCTGGGGAATGGAGGCGCCAATGATTCATCTCTATGGGTCCAGTGTCCCATGCAGAGTCTGGCTTAGAGCTGAGAGGTGACCCTTTTCCTTGCTAACTCCAGCAGAAATAAGAAAGCAATTCAACCCTCTGGATGCAGACCTCACTTGTTCACACCCTGCAGGGCCTCTGCCCATCAGGGATCTTGGCACTCTGCCCTGGTCACTCATCCACATCCCCAGCCCAAGCCCTCAAGCTCTGACCCAGGGTTGGGATCTCTGCTGATCAAACAGACCCCATCTGCCCAAAAAGGAACCCACCACTTCCTCTCCCAAACCTTTCCCCACTACCCTGTCCGTCCAGGGCCCCAGCGTTTCCCCAGCTCCCCCAGGGTCAGGACCCCTGGACCATATTCATCTCCTCCTGACTCCTGCCTATAATGGGTACCACCAACGAAGTTCCTGCAGTGCGCAGACTCGCAATTTATGTCCATCTGCACATTCAGTGTTTTTAGCCACCCTCTCAGGGAGGTCTAGGATTGATCCCATTTTATAGATGAAGAAACTGAGGCTCTGAAGCCAAGTGACCAAAAGAACGGGGTTTGGAGTTAGAAAGACTGGGCTTATTGCCCTATTTCTGCCCCTAACTGGACAAGTTACTTACTTTCTCTGAGCTGCAGCATTAATAAAAATGATAATGACTAATACAGATAGGGCATTGTCCAAGTCAGTTTCCAAAACTGTTAGCATACGGGAATCATCGGATGCCTGTGCTCCTCCCCCACATTGGGGTTTAATTCAGGGGTCAGCAAACTGACCCCTGATCCATGCAGCTGGCCCATGGCCTGTTTTGTAAATAAAGTTTTATTGGCACACAGATATGCCCAGTGTGTATGGCTGCTTTTGCACTGTAGGGGCAGAGGTGAAGAGCTATGATAAGATGTATGGCCTACAAAACATAAAATATTTACTATCTGGTTTTAGCATAAAGTTTGCTGACCCTTGATTTAACTGTGCTGGGGTAAGGCCTGGCTTTGAAAACTTTAAAAGATCTCGGGGTCCTACTAATGTGCAGTCAAGTCTGGGGACGCCTGGCCTAAGTGTTTTACATGCGTTAGCTCACTGGCATTAATGTCTCTTTCATTCTTTCCTGCACAATGAACTGGCACCATGGTAGGCACTGAGTGGCACTTTCCACAAATATTTATTAAATCAAAGAATGAACGCAAGACCAGACTGCCCTCCGAGTTAAGTACCATAATGATCTCATTTTGCAAACAAGAAAACTGGAGCTGGGGGAGTCACCTAAGGAAAACGTTCTTCCGGCATCTGGACCTAGATCCCCTTAACTGGGGGGCCCCCACTTGTGCGCCTTATGGTCTCTCTTCAGATAATCAGGCAGAGAGACCACTAGCAAAGTTGGTGAGGGGTCTTCTCATGTGCCGTCCCTGGGAGAGGAGCCCCCAGCATGAGGACAGATGGCCTGGGCGCCCGGAGAGAGCTTCAGGGCCCAGCCAGCAAGGCAAAGCCATCTCGGACCACACAGATACAGGACCTGTCTTCTTGACCTGAAGGAAAATGCTAATTGGAAGAGGCTGGCGTCCTGTGCCAGGCTCAGGCTTAAATGAGGACACAACAAGAGCTGACAGACAGAGGCCCCACGCTGCCATCACCACAAATGTCCCTGGGAAGGGAGAAAAACAGCCAGCCCCGTGCTCCATCAATTTCAATTGTAAATGGTCTCACATTGAAATAAACCAACAGAAATAGCAGAGTCAGTGACAGGCGTGGGGCGGGGGAAAGGGGGGTGGGGCATGAGGACCACGGGCTGGAATCTACAAGTTGGGCTTAACATCTGGATGACAGGACACGTTTGTGGACCGCAATGCAGGCAACCCAGGGGCCCCAACGCTTAGAGGCAGAGGGACAAAATGGAATGAAATTTACAGGGGCAGACCTGAATCGAAATCCTAATTCTGCCCTTATGAGTCTTTGTCTTCCCCTCGTCGGACTTCCTCCTCTGTAAAACAGGAGTGGTAGAACCCATCTTGCAGAGTTGCCCTGAGCGCCATCCATGGATATGACGCAGGTGCCTGGCACATAGTAGGTGGGCAATCAAAGGTGGCTCCTAGGTGCTTGTTGGCAGCTTTGCTTAGCAGCCCTTCTCCCTGGCCTGAGAAGACAAAACCCGGGGACAAGGCTCCTTAGGGGACGAGGCCACGAGTCTGCGGAGAACAGCGATGAGTTATGGGGAGGGCAGAACTGTCTAGGTCCCTCTGGCCATTTATTCCCCTCCTCTCGTCCTGTTCTCCAAGCGTGTCCATAGCCTTTGCTTGCCCGAGTGTGATGGATGGGTCTTAAGTTCCTCACACACTACATCATCAATTACTTACATATTTATTGCCTTGAACTGAGTTTATGGATCTTAAATCAGAGCCATTCCGAGTTGCTTGAGCTCAAGTTCTCCCCCAGTGGAAATGTGATGTTTTTTAATTATGCAGCTGCCCGGTAGCTAATGTTCAGTGGAAGTTAATTGTCCATAGAACAAAGGGCTGCTGAGAAGTTCTCCACACAGAGCCATTTCATGGAATTTACTGCCCGACTGGGCTCGACAGGGACAGACCAGGCGAACTTGCTGTGAGAGACCCGGGTCCAACTTCAAGAAACCCAAGACCCCAGGCATCCTCAGTCTGAACTCGGGGCAACAGACCGTCTCCCTCTCTCAGCTCTCTGACGCTCAAAGCACCATCCAGAGATGCGTCACGCTGTCTGTGCTTTGCAGACTATGGTGGAGACAGCCCTGTAATAGATCACATTCCAAGGTCAAGATGGGTGCCCACTCTCCAAAGCATCCCTAAATGGGACTGAGAGGTGCCAGAGAGGTAACAGCTCCGGTCCGGATGTAGCTGCTGTAAGAAAGGGGGCTGTGGCTTATCAGTGCAAAGTGTTGTCAGTAGAGGGGGTACAGAGAGCCTCCACCCCCCCCCAAGAACTTGAAGATAAGGAAAGAAGTTGGACCTCTGAGAGTGAAACTAGCCCAACTCCTAATGGATGGAAGGACAGAGAAACAACATTAACTGTGGTTCTCAAAGGCGGGTGATGTGGCCTCCAGGGGACATCTGGCAATATCTGGAGACATTCTGGGGGGTAACTTCTCAGGGGGGATCTAATGGATGGATGCCAGAGATGCTGTAGAACATCCCACAATGTGCAGGAGAGCCCCCACCACAAGAATTATCCAGCCGCAAATGGCAATCATTTTGCAGTTGACAATTCCTGCCCAAAGAGTGGAAAGGAACCCAGATCTAGAGCCTGATGCGATTGGAGTAAATATATGGACAGACTGAATGAGGGGCTCAGTCTACTATGGAAGGACCAGCAAAGAGAGTGGTAGGGGTTCACTTGACCCTCCCAGCCCTTCTGGGGGGATGGGGGTCTTGCCCTGGAGCTATTCCTTCTAGTAACAGAAGCCTGGTTTTCCAGTGGGAAAGGGCAGGCTGAACTTCCCTTCCGGTCCTGGGAGAGTGCATTGATTTAATCCAAGCCTGGTAGGTCCAAAGCACTGCGATTGGTTCAGGGGTCGGCATGTGACCCTAGATGGGCCAATCAGAGTCCACAAAATGCCCTGGGATTTCCCCACCCCCTCCACCTTTTTTTGTTAAGATAGGCTCTACTGTCTGCAGTAGCTAAGCTGGTGGTCTGCACACCTGAGGTCCAAGGGCCGCCTGTGGGAAGGGCTGCCGGAGAAGGAACCCAACACACTGAAAAAGCAGAGTAGAAAGATGTAGAGAAACCAAAGGCTGGCATGTGGTCTGAGCCCTGGAGCTTCTCTGATTATTATCAAATCCTCATTTTTAAATATTTAAAGTTGTCTCACTTACAAGCAGAGGAATGTTGACCTCACGCAAGGTCATGAAGACAGATGGAACTAGCAGATTTCTGATATCCACAGTCCCTAAGGCAGCCCAATCAGGAGACGGCCAATCATCCTAATGGCAGTGGTGCTAGCCATTTATGGGCCACCTACTTGGCACTGGTACCAAACACTTGACCGGGATTATCTCACTTATTCTGCACAGTAATCCTACGACACCTTCGTTATCATCATCTCAAAAAGGGAAGCATTTCAGAGAGGTTGAACAGCTTGCTCTAGGTCACACAGCTAGCAAGTGTTAAACCCAGGATCTAAACTTGGGTCTCTTTGCCTGAACACTCAGTTATCCTACTCAGAGATAGAGGCTGTCCAGGCTGAGGCCTTCAACTATTCCCTACAACAAACTTGCCTTCTCCCTACTCCATGTTCCCCAGGGAGCCCCCTGAAGAAAATCTGGACCCCTTAGGAAGGGCAGACTGCCGCTGAAATGGGATAATCACTGGGTCCTTGGAAAATGCAGGACCTACGACAGCATGCTTTCACCGCACCTTAATAAATAAACATTCCAGCTTCATACATCAGTCTTCAAAGTCTGATTCACGTGAATCAGACTCTAAGAGAATCTGTCTTCTGAACGGACAAAGCAAGACCCAGATTTCTAGATTCTGATGAATTCTCTACAGCAGTTTCTCAAACCTGAGTATTCACGGCAGCATTATTTATAAGAGCCAAAAAAGTAGAAACGACCCAGATGTCCATCCGTTGAATGGAGAAACAAAATGTGGTGTGGCCTGCAATGGAATACTATTTGGCCATAAAAATGAATGAAGTAGTGATTCACGCTACAAATGAATGAGTCTCGAAATTACCGTGTTATATGAAAGAAACCTGACACAAAAGGCCACATACTGTAGGATTTCATTTATATGAGATGTCCAGAAGAGGTACAACCATGAGAGACAGAAAGTAGATTAACGGCGCCAGGGGCTTGAGGGAGGGACACAGCCAATGTGGGGTTTCTTTAGGGGAGTGATAAAAACATTCTGACAGCGGCGACGGTCGCGCAACACCGCAAATATACTGAAAACCACTGCATTGTTTTACAAGGGTTTAAAATTCTTTAAAAAGGTGAGCTTTGCGGTATATGAACAAGCCCTGGGGATTTGGACGCCTGCAGAAGCTTTTTAAAAATAACGGCTTTATCTTTAAAACCTGAAGCGTGGATCCGATTCACCTGGAGCTTGTGAAAATACAGACTGCTAGGCTCTCTGCCACCAGGGACTCAGCCTCACGAACTCTGAGGCTCTGCATTTTGACAAGTTCGCAGGTGATGTGAGGCTGTAGGACCAGCACCCTGCTCTGAGGACCATAAGGTGGTGTGTGCCTACTCTTCCCCGCCACAAACGTCCCAGCAGCAGGATGATGGGTGGTACCAAACCCCGTGCAAGGGCCACGTCACTGATGGGTCTCCTACAGCGAACTTGACTTAGAGTTGCCAATGCCTTTAGTCACTATGTGTTAGGGACTGAATGTCTGCATCCGCACCCCTCCTCAAATTTACATGTTGGCATCCTACATTAACCCCCAAAGCAATGGTATTAGGAAGTGAGGCGTTTGGGAGGTGATTAGGTCAGGAGGGTGGGGCCCTCACGGATGAGATTAGTGCCCTAATAAAAGAGACCCCAGAGAGCTCCCTTCTGCTATACGAGAACACAGAGAGAAGACGGCCATCAGGACACAGGCTGTCACCAGACATCCAATCTGCTGGCGCTTTAATCTAGGACTTCCCAGCTTCCAGAACCAGGCCAAATAAAATGTTTGTTGTTTAAGCCACTCCATCCACAGTGTTTTTGTTCTAGTCAAGACTGTTCTCGGCTGAATAATGGTCCCCCAAACTTGTCCATGTCCTCCTGCCAAGAACCAGTGAATGTGACTTTATATGGCAAAAGGGACTTTGCTCATGAGATTGAATTAAGAAGCCTCAGATGGAGAGATTATCCTAGATTATCTGAGGTGGCCATACATCAGATCACAAGGATACTTATAAAAGGGAGGCAGGAGGGGCGCCTGGGTGGCTCAGTTGGTTAAGCGTCCAGCTTTGGCTCAGGTCATGATCTGATGGGTTCGTGAGTTCAGGCCCGTGTCTGGCTCTGTGCTGACAGCACGGAGCCTGGAGGCTGGTTCGGATTCTGTCTCCCTCTTTCTCTGCCCCTCCCATGCTCTCCCTCTCTCTCTCAAAAATAAATATTTAAAAAATTTTTTAAAAATAATAAAAAAATAAAAGGGAGTCAGGGAAGTCACAGGAAGAAGACGATGTAACCACAATGAACCCTGGGAGAGGAAAGATGATAGGATGCAGGCTGTGAGCCAAGGAATGCGGACTGCTTCTAGAAGCAGGGGAAAGGCAAGGCAACAGACCCCCACCCCTCACCCTGGGGCCTTGGGAAGGAACCAGCCCTCCTGACACCTTGATTTTAGCCCCAGTAGACTCCATTTTGGACTTCTGCCCTCCAGAGCTATAAGAGAGTAAGTCTGTGTGGTTTTGAGCCACTAAATTTATGGTAATTTTTACAGGAAACCATAACCATTGGACACTCATACAGCCATGTGCTTCCCAGCTCTTCCTTCAAAGGGAAAGGCCTCAGTGGGCACATATTCCCCCTTCCGGTGTCTGCTGTCTTATATACAGGAGCCTAGAGCAAGCCCAAAAGACCAGATCACATCGCATTTCGCAGGAAAGAACACTGCAGATCAGAGAAGTTGAGTCATTCGCCCAACACAGCTAGTGAACTGAGCAGTGGCGGAACTTCTTACTAATTCCTTTATCAGGACTTTCCCCGCAGGAAATAAAACACCAAAATCTGTTTATCTACCCAGTGCCTGAAGCGATGGGGCTGCCATGGAAATATCTGTGAACAAGATTCAGCATTCCGTAAAAGCCAAAGCCTCGCCCTTCTCGAAAGCCGTCTAATCCACTGAGCCCACGAGAGAAGTGCCTTCCAGAAAAGCCCAGGTCTGCTCTCCCCTTGAATAGTTCAGCAATGTCATTTTTTTTGTTTTGTTTTTGGAGTTTGGTTTATTTATTTTTTTCTTTAGAAATCTTTATTTAAATTCTAGTTAGTAAGCATATGGGGTAATATTGGTTTCAGTAGTAGAATTTAGTGACTCATCACTTACACATAACACCCCGGGCTCACCCCAACAAGTGTCCTCGTGAATACCCACCACCCATCTGGCCCATCCCCTACCCACCTCCCTCGATCAACTCTCAGTTTGTTCTCTATCTTTAAAAGTCTCTTATGGGTTGCTTCCTTTCTGTTTTCTTTTGTCTTCTCTTCTTGTTAGCTAACTTGACAATAAGTATATAAAAGCAATGCCTTCATTTACCTAGAAGGTGCTTTGGCCTCGGAATCACACTGGGCCCTGATGTGGAGTGTTAACTATTTGTAAAATGACACGGCTTCAAGTAGGGATGAGGAGCTCTGGAGTCAGAATAGCATCCCCGCCCTGTAATGAGACCTATTGTGTCTCCAGGGCTTTTATTTTATTTTTTAAAATGTTTGTTTATTTATTTTGTGAGAGAGAGACACAGAGAGCAAGCAGGAGATGGGCAGAGAGAGAGAGAGAGAGAGGGAGACAGAGAATCCCAAGCAGGCTCTGCACCATCAGTGCAGAGACAGACGTGGGGCTTGAACCCATAAACTGTGAGACCTGAGCTGAAATCAAGAGCTGGATGCTTAACCCACTGAGCCACCCAAGAGCTCACTCCCCCCAGCTGCCTCCCTCTCCAGGCCTTTCAGAACACTAATTGCTTTAGGTCAGCTCCTCTCAAATTTCATGCATCAGAGTCACCTGGATGGCCAGCTGAATGACTAGTTCCCATCCCCCAGAGTGGCTGATTCACTGAGTCTGGGGTGGGGACCAGCATGTGCATTTCTAGCAAGTTCCAGGGTGATGCTGACGTTGCTCTGAGTTTCAGGAATGCACTTTGAAAAAGAATGTTCTAGAATGTTCTAGATCAGGGTTTCTCGACCTTGGTACAACTGACATTTGGAGCTGGCTAATTCTTTGTTGTGGGGGCTGTCGTGGGCACTACATTTAAGCAGCATCCCTGGTCTCTTCCCACCAGATGCCAGCAGCACCCGAGTCTCCCGCTGTGACAAACAAAAATGTCTCCCAACATGGCTGCATGTCCTGCTCTGGATCGGAGATGCCAGGAATACACAAGAGGAAGGGAGTCATTGAATGTGAGCCCCAAACATTTTGGAGCTCTTGACCACAGTCCCAACTATTTATCAAGGGTGTTGGCTCAATGGTGAGCATGGGGGTTGGGACGGCCTCCATCGGTCACCTGTGCAGGCACCGTGCAGACAGGCAGCCAAGGGTTCTACCAGCCAAAGGGCTCACGGTCTTCCCAAAGTTTCCCCAAGTTCCCAGAGAAGCCACTGCACCCAGGTGAGCGACGCAGCCCAGCAACTAAGGACAGAAAGGCTGATCTTGCCCAATCTCGAGGAATGAGTCTGAGCCAGTGAAGACGCTCAGGGCCAATGCTCAAAGACGGTCTGATTGCAAATATCAAAGAGGAAAACAGAAATTCACAAAGTGGCCCCGCCGCCAGTTCTCAAGCTCTGCAAACCAAATCCAAAGGTGCAATCTTCTCGGTCTTTTCAAAAGCCACGCGATTGGGAAGGGAAGAGGGGCCAAAACACCTGAGCCCGATGGCTGGGTGGGGACGCAATCAGATACGTTTTCAGAGCCTCTCCGCTCTGACACCTGCCCTCATTCTCCATGGAGCTGGGCTCCGAACGCACCCCTGGATCACACCCTCACCATCTCCTCTACCTGCTGCTCCTTTTCTTGCGGGAAGGAACACAGCCTCATGATGGATGCATTCGGTGTGATCATCCTCGCTTATGTACCAAACAAAGGCAAGATTGATGAACTCTGGGGAAGCGCATTCACTGGCCTGATCTATGCCTTTTACCTTGGAGCAGGCAGCACAGCCTCCAAGCGGGTGTCAACATCTTTGGCATTTCTGTCAATAGAACCTTGATTCTCTAAAGGCTGAAAGGAGTTTTCATGGGTGAGCGCTCGGAGCCAGCTCAGGGTTTTTTGAGTCCCCACTCAAAGCCTCCAGGTGACTTGTTTTGCATCTGCTGGTTCTTTTCATCTCTAGATACCGTCCTCCAGGGAGGGCAGGGGGGAAAAAAGACTTTCTCTACCCGCGTAAGGAAGAAATGGGGATGTTAAAGGCATGGGGGTTACAGGGAGGGGCTGGTCCCGCGTGCTGCGAAGAGCAAGGGTCTGCTTCCTGAGTTCCCATCTCTGCGTTGCCCCTGCTGATCTCTTACCCTGTCTGAGATGGGTTCCCTTACTTCCCTTACTTCCACTATGAAAATTTACACAGCGGCCCTGCAAGGTGGGCTGTCAGAGTTAATAACAGCTCTGGAGTCCGTTGTGCTGAGCATGGTAAGCACCCTGCTCTGCTACATGTCAGCTGGAAAACTTGGGGCAAATTCTTGCTTCATCTCTTGGTGCCTCACTGGCTCCTCAGAGGCTTAACCGAGCGCTTAGAATGATGCTTAGCACTTAGAAGGCGCTTAATTAATATTTAATTCAGCACTTAATTAATATCCCTTACCACTTATCCCACTCAGCCTCAGAGTACAGCAGATAAGGCACGAATGGTCTGTGCTGATTATTTGGAATCGCAAGCCTTGGGGTGTCTAATTGTACTGGGTTGAAGTGTCCTCTCTCCCCCCACCCCCGCAAATGTGTGTCCACCCAGAACACAGAGGCACGCAGCAGGAGGAGGACGTGACATCGCACGCACAGAGAATGCCGGGTAAGGCCAGGCAGAGAATCGGAGTGGTGTTATCTACACACCAGGGAATGCCACGATGGCGGGCAAGCACCAAAAGCTACGGGAAGAGGCGAGGAAGGATCCTGCCCCGGACGTATCAGAGAGAGCACGGCCTTGCCAGTAACCTGACTTCAGACCTCTAGTCCCAGAACTGGGAGTGAATAACTATCTTTTGTTTTCAGCTACCCAGCTCGTGGTACCTTGTTGGAGCTGCCTCAGAAAACACCACCTAATATCAAGGGAAGGATGATATACACCCACTGACCACTCCCATGTCTCAATTCTTGCACCTGACTTCTCCCTGACTTCCGCCCCCCGGGTGAGAGGCACCTAGAGCAGCGGTCAGCAAACTCGGTCAGCAAAGCGCCAGTAATAAATATTTTAGATGCTGTGGGCCATACAGTCTCTGTCACAACTACTTAACTCTGCCACCGTGGGACAGAAGCATCCACAGACCACACGCGGGGCCATCTTCCAATAAACCTGTTTGCAGACGCGAAAATTAATTTCATGTAATGTTCACACGTCATTAAATATTATTCTTCTATTGATTTTTACATGTATTTAAAAGTGTAAAGCTACATTCTTAGCTTTTCGCCCAAACCAAAACAGGCAGGGCGCTGGATTCTGTTCTTTAATGGAGGTGAAATTCACGTAACAGAAAATGATTTTAATACGTACGGTTTGGTGGCGTTTAGTATTTTGACAGTGTTGTGCGAACGTCACCCTCTGTCTTCTTCCAAACCATAATCAGAAGCCCCCCAAGGAGGCTGATCAAGTGGCCACGCCCCATTTCCTTCCTCAGCCCCTGGCAACCACCAATCTGCTTTCTGTCTCTACAGATTTACATTTTCAGGACTTTTGTATAAATGGAATCATTCGCCGTGTAGGCTGTTGTGTCTGGTTTCTTTACCTTAGCATAGTGATTTTTTAAAGTTTATTTATTTATTTAGAGAGGGAGAGAGAGAGAGGGCGAGCAGGGGAGGGGCAGAGAGAGAGGGACAGAGAGAGAATCCCAAGCAGGCTCCACACTGTCAGCACAGAGTCGGATGTGGGGCTCAAACTCATGAACCGCAGGCTCACGACCTGAGCTGAAATCAAGAGTCAGACACCTAATCGGCTGAGCCAGCCCGGCGCCCCCTAGTGTGGCGTTTTTGAAGCGCATCCACGTTGTAGCAAGTGTCAGGCTCCATTCCTTTTAGCGGCTAAGAGTCCATTGTATGGAGAGACCACATTTCATTTATTGATTCACCCACTGGCGGGTATTTGAGTGGCTTCCACCTTTTGACTACTGTGAATAATAATGCTGCTATGAACATTTGTGTACAAGTATTTGTTTAAAAATCTGTTTTCAGAGGTGCCTGGGTGGCTTCGTTGGTTAAGTGTCCAACTCTTGGCTCAACCCAGGTCATGATCTCACAGTTGGCGGGTTTGAGCTCCAGGTCGGGCTCCATATTGACACTGTGGAGCCAGCTTGGGATTCTCTCACTCTTTCCCTTTCTCTCTGCTCCTCCTCTGCTCATGCTCTCTCTCTCTCAAAAATAAATAAACTTAAAAAATAAATAAATAAAAATGAAATAAAAGCCTGTTTTCAGTTCTTCTGGGTGTGTATCTAGCAGTAGAATTACTGGGTTGTACAGTCATTCTAAGGTCCCACTTTCCAAGGAACTGCCAAACTCTTTTCCACGGCGGCTGCACTGAGCTGCTCTCGATGGCCTGGATCTGACCAGCAAGCCAAACAGAGTTTGCCAGTCCTTGATCTAGAGCGAGGATATGAAATCTCAGTGCCTGCAAGGCAGACAAGGGAGATAGACAAGTCAGAAGAAACCACGGGCCCTTTTGATTTTTCCATCATTTTCCTAATTTTTATAGAGATATGGATGCAGGAAATTATTCATGAACATTGTTGCAACAGACATAGTATCAATATATAATACACAATCTAATCTAATCTGATCTGATCTATACATCACCGTGGTGTGCATGTAGGGGAGGTGACAGCTGACATTCTGCCTCATTAATGGGAAGACACCAGGAGGGGGGGAGCCGTAGCAAGTCGGAGACCATGTGCCAAGGTCAAGGGGGGTGACCACCATGGAGCTCTGGCCTTTGTGGCCAACGTGCATCCAGCATTGCTGGGTTTTCTGATTCTTCCAAGAGAAACCAAAATTCAGACTTTCATATGAAACTTCCTCATTTTTAAATGCTGACAACTAATTCGGGAGGAAAATGAACTCATCTGCAGGGGCCAAGCGAAACATGTCTGCAGGCCACATCCAAGACTTCTGATCTCTCGTGTTTTCTTCCAATATTGTTGGTGGCTTCTGCTAAGGAAGGTGTCAAACACATTCACTGGGATGGCAGCGACTCTGCAAGTTCGAGGTCCTCCCAAGAGTCTGTTGGTGGACAGACATGTGCACCCTAATGTGAAGCGAGTGTTACTATGGAAACCGGGTTGATTTGGGTTTGAAGGACGTTCTCTGTAGGCCCACAAGGTTCCAACGTCCACAAGGTCCTTCCAGTGTCACTGACGAGGGTCCCGAACTTCTTACCCCATCGTTCAGGGGGCAGGGAGCCCACTGGACTAAATTACAGTGTCTCAGATTCCAGAAATAAACAAAAGAACCCAAAGAAAGAACCATGAGGCTGAAGTGAAGGAGGTTCATCCATAAAAGGAAGAAGGGCCCTTAGGTGTTACGGGACGGCCCCGGGAGATCAGCACATAAGGCTGCCTGTAGGCAAGGGCGCAGGGCTGGGGGCCAGGCTGGGTTTTAGGGGTGCTCTGCTACTGGCCAGAGCCGGTCACGTCACCTCCCTGTGCCTCAGTTTCCTCAGCCGCTAAATGGAGACTATGGTAAGCATTCTTCTTGCTTCTCTGACTGCAAGTTGAAAGCCTCTGGGGTTGTAAGATAGAATTCACTTCTCCAGTCACTTATCACACGCACCACACTGACCGGAGAGCCACGCTGTGAGGAGGATGGGAATCCACGCTTATCAGGGTTTGAAAAGTCATAGTGGACATGAAGGATATTACAAGCCTACTAAAAAAATTTATAAAAAAAGGGGGGTTGCATGGGTGGCTCAGTCGGTTAAGCCTCCGACTTTGGCTCAGGTCATGATCTCACAGCTCGTGAGTTCGAGCACCGCGTGGGGTCTGTGCTGACAGCAGGAAGCCTGGAGCCTGCTTCCAGTTCTGAGTCTCTCCCTCTCTCTGCCCCTCCCCTGCTCACACTCTGCTCTCTCCCTCTCGCTCTCAAAAATAAACAAACATTAAAAAAAAATTAAAGAATATTACAAGCTTTTTGAAGTCCTGGAGTAAAAGAGATCTCATTTAACTGGCTAGAACCCAGAACTTTTTTTTTTTAGAATCTGAATCTCCAAACTCGTTCGAGACTGGAATTCTTTCTTCTCCCTGTGATGCCTACAAACATCCCACATAAGGACTCTTCCACAAACACAGTGGACGTTCGGGAATACCACTCCTTGAATGTGGCCGGTCCACCTAGCCTATGACATCCCCCCCACCCCTGCCCCGGAAGCTTCTAGGCAGTCTCCATTTGCCCTGCGCTGACTTTAGTCCCCAGCTCCTGGCTCCCCTCTCCAGCCATCACACCCTCGTCTCTGGAAAATGAGGAAGGGTCACAGAGACTCCCTCTAGGGAAGGGCAGGATGGGAAAAGTCCCCCAGATGTATCGCTAACGAGAGTGACATCAAGAGCTGACATGCTGCTGGGGCATGACGAGCAAGTGACTTCCCTCTCTTGCTCTGTTTCCTTGTTGTGGACGGCAGTGTCTGCACCCCAGGGTGGCGGTCCTGGCTGGTGCGGGACGCCGTGATGTAACTACACGTGCAGACTGTCAGCACAGAGCCTAGCACCCAGGAGAGCTGAACGGATTTAATTTAAAAAAATTAAATAAAGCAGCAAATCCTCGGTATCCAAGCAAAACACAAATGGTCTCTGCTATGGGCTGAATATTTGTTCCCCCCTCTCCCCAAAATCATATGTTGAAATCCTAACCCAGAATGTGATGGGTTTAGGAGCCAGGGCCTTGGGGAGGTGACAAGGTGGTGAGGTGGGGCCCTCAGGACTGGATTAGTGTCTTTTCAGAACAACAGGAGCGAGAGCGCGTCTCTGCTCTCTGCCAGGTGAGGGAACAAGGAGAAGCCAGTCATCTGCAAACCAGGAAGCAGGTTCTCACCAGCTCTCAGGTCTGCCAGCAGCTTAACCTTGAACCCTCCGACTCCAGAACTGTGAGAAATGAATTTTTGTCATTTAAGCCAGCCCGGCTACGGTACTTTTGTTTCAGCAGCCAGAACCGGCGAAGACCGACTTCCTGGCCACTCCTGTCCCCTCCCCACTCCCGCTGGTGAGTCCCTGGCCCGCACACTGGGCTTGGCTCTGGGGACATGAGGGCTCTTTCCTTAAGCAGCAGACGGTCCCTTCAGAGCGTGTGTCTTTGAAGGAGGAAGCAAGGGGAACGTGATGAGAGTAGCAGTGATGAATGGACACAGGAAGACAGGTCCCCGGCCTGGGAGGGAGAAGGTCCCTCTCTTACCCCCTCGGCCTCCATGCTTGTCTCCCAGACCATGACCGGCCTGGGGTCCATGAGCAGTTGTGCAGGTGACGGGAGCCTGGGCAGCAGCCAGGCCTGGCCCTGGGCAGCACCTGCAGGCTGATGTGTCCTGGGTCACTGTGCTCAGTGACAGCGCTCTCTCCTCAAGAACGAGAGGCATGTCTGTTTCATCTCGGCCTCCCAGGTGCTGCCCCTGGATCTGTGTGGCTCAGAGCCGTCGCTCCTGGAGGCCTATTTGCGTCAAATTAAGGCAGGGTTCGATTTGTCTGCACAGAGGAAATCCTTCTGGTATTGACTAACGACCATAACTGAGATGCGATCCCTAGACTAGCAACTTCCTACGTACGACCCCGTTCGGTCTTTCCAGGGGCCGTGGGGAAAGAGGCAGATAGCAAAACTGAACCCAGAGAAGTGCCCGGCTGGTGGGTGGCAAAGCCAGCACCAGACTCGGGGTGGGCAGCCTCGGAAGGCTCCCAACTGCGGGGTCTGCGCCAGCCACGGGGGGTCTGTGCCCCCTCCTGGGGCGAGGACCTGAGAACTCTGGGCTCCGCTCACCTCTCTGAGCCCCTCTGATCTCTGATTCTCTGAAGGGAGATCAGGCACAGCTCAGGGCTGCCTGGCCTCACGCTCCCCAACCCGCCTTGCCTCAGCAGACCTCCCCGGGAAGGAACCTTCAAAGAAGCAGAGGGCGGGCTTGATGGGCAGAGGGTGGCAGTGTCAGGCGTGCGGCTGACAGCAGATTAACCTCCGGGCTGTGGATCTGAGGCCAAGCGACAGGTATGACAGACGGGCACAGCGTTTCTGACACTACCGGTGCCCGTCTGGAGAGAGCGGGGCAGAGCCTGGGCACCGTGGCTGCCGCTGTGGTTGTCCCTAAGGCCCCTGAGGAGTGAGCAACGGTGTCCCAGCACGGGTGCCCAGCCCCCGGGGACCCCTACCACGTGGGGCCAGCTCCGCCCTGCAGGGGAGCACCCCTCCACCCAGGGCATAATTATCTAACCTCCCTAAGCCTCAGTTTCTTCATCTGTACAATGGAGCTGACATCAGGGCCTACTTCCTGGCCTCGTTAAGTGCCTACCAAGTGCCTAAAGAGGCCCACGTTTGCCAGTGTTATAGCACAAGCTCTACTGGACCACGGGCTCCTCAAAGACATGGCTGTGTCTTGCTTGGTGCCTAGAGGTATCCGGCACCTGATAGCTGCTCAGTTAAGGAAAAAATACCTACCAGATAAAGGAATGAGCAAACAAATGAATGAAACCTTGGATCATTTTATTGTCACCTCCTGATTCAGATATATGAGGGGTCATGATTACAATTTTCAAAACAAGGACATCTCATCTCAGAGAATAGAGATACTTGCTCACAAATGCAAACCTTAGAAATGGGCAGAAGACATGAACAGACACTTCTCCAGAGAGGACATCCAGATGGCCAGCAGACACTGAAACAATGGTCAGCGTTACTCATCATCAGGGAAATACAAATCAAAACCACACTGAGATACGACCTCACACCGGTCAGAGTGGCTAAAATAAACAAATCAAGGGACTACAGATGCTAGAAAGGATGTGGAGAAATGGGCACCCTCCTATACTGTTGGTGGGAATGTAAACCGGTGCAGCCGCTCTGGAAAACAGTGTGGAGGTTCCTCAAAAAACTATCCGTAGAGCTCCCTTATGAGCCAGCAATAGCACTGCTAGGGATCTACCCAATGGATACAGAAGTGCTGATGCATAGGGGCACATGTACCCCAATGTTCACAGCAGCACTGTCAACAATAGCCAAATCATGGAAAGAGCCTAAATTTCCATCACCTGATGAGTGGATCAAGAAGATGTGGTATATATATATATACACACACAATGGAGTATTACATGGCAATGAAAAAAGAATGAAATCTGGCCATTTGCAGCAATGTGGATGGATCTCGAGGGTGTCATGCTAAGTGAAAAAAGTCAGGCGGAGAAGGACAGATACCATATGTT
>PJEM01014575.1:0-10188 GCA_004023845.1 Helogale parvula | reverse complement strand
GTCTAACAGGAGAAACCTAACAGAGGACCACGGGGAGGGGAAGGGGGAAAATAGTTGGGGAGAGGGAGGGAGGCAAATCATGAAACCATGAAAGACTCCTGAATACTGAAAACAACCTGAGGGCTGATGGGGGGGGCGGGTGAGACGGGAAGGCAGTGATGGGCATGGAGGAGGGCACTTGTGGGGAAGAGCACTGGGTGGTACATGGAAACCAACTTGACCATAAACTATAAAAAAAAAAACAAAGAACGCGCCTTTGCAGGTGTGACTTGATCCCAGAACTCTGAGAAAACAGCGTCAGGGCTGCTACTCCATCCGGCACAGGACCCACAAAAATGCTTTTTCATTATATTAGAAGAAAGAGGACTATACTGAGTATATAATAATGACACCAGCATGGATTACAGTCATCTTGATGCCAACAAGGTCATGAAATAGAGTTAGAAAAAAAACCGTGTTCATGGAGGAAGGTGCTCAGGAAAGTCAAAGTGCCTCGGGCGCAGCCTGGACGTGCAGGTCCCTGGGGGGACGCCCCCAAGAAAAACAGGAAGCTGAGCCCTGTGAGGCCGGAGATGGACACAGTTGGGGAGCGAGAGCTCTCACCCTCCCACGCACCCCGCATTTCCCCACTACTCCGTACCCCCCTCTAGCTCCCTCTTTTCCCCACTTCTCACATCGGTCCCAACCTCAAAACAGACACATCTGGGGAAGAGGCGTGTGATTTGGAGCCAAGGGGCCTGGTGATCTCACGCCCTGGACCCAGAAGAAGAGGTGAGTCACCCCTGGGTTCAAATCACAGCTCTGCTACTCCTGAAACATCCCGACCACTGACCTCATCTCCCCCGGCCTCAGGCTGCTCATCTTCAAAATGGGTATAAAGAGGCGCGTGGACGGTTCAGTCAGTTAAATATCTGATTCTTTATTTCAGTTCAGGTCGTGATCCCACGGTCGGGAGATCGAGCCCCATGTCATGCTCCACACAGGGTGCCCCTGCCTGGGGCTCTCTCTGCCTCTCCCCAGCTTGAGCTCCTGCCTCTCTCTGTCTCTTAAACAAACAAACAAACAAATAAAATGGGGATAAGAACATTCCACAGGGGTGATTTGAGAGTAAACAACATGACATTCCAGGTCCAGAGGCTGGCATATAATAAAGGCTCAATACATAATACTGTTCTCTCTGTCCGACAAGAATTTTCAAGCAATCTTCAAGCCCAGGAGTTGGCAGACTGGCTGGAAGGCCAAATCGGCCCACCATCTGCTTCTGTGTGGCCTCCATCTAAGAACAGTCTTTACACTTTTAAATGACTAAAAGCAAACTTTCTAGGGGCGCCTGGGTGGCTCAGTCGGTTAAACATCTGACCTGAGTTCAGGTCATGTTCTCGTGGTTCATGAGTTTGAGCCCTGTATTGGGCTCTGTGCTGACAGCTCAGAGCCTGGAGCCTCTTTCTCTCTCTCTGTGTCTCCCTCTTTCTCTGCCCCTTCCCCATTCGTACTCACTCGCTCTCTCTCTCTCTCTCTCAAAAATGAACATGAAAAACAATTAAAAAACAAACTTTCTAAGGAAGATTTTGTGACCTACAAAAATGATATGAAATTCAAATTTCAGTGCCCACAAATAAAGTTTTATTGGGACACAGTCACACCTGTCACTTGTGTATTGTCTGTGGCTGCCTAGGCACTGCAGTGACGGAGCTACAGAGTTGCGACAGAGACCATATGGCAGCACTTCTCAACTGTGGCACCGCTGACAGTGGGAGCTGGATAAATCTCCGTGGTGACGGCCACTCTGTGCATCGTGGGACGTTGGTCTGTACCCACGAGATGCTCCGTGGCATTTGCTCCCCAGGTGTGGCAACCAAAGACGTCTCCAGACACGGAAAGCAGAAAAATCACCCCCAGTTGAAAACTACCGCCATATGGTCACAGAACCCAAGCTATTCGCTATCTGGCCCTTTATGGAGAAAGTCTGCCAACTGGAGCAAACCCAGATTCCTGGTTGCACAAAGGAGAAAAGAGTCACGGTGAGTGGGGTGGGGGAGGGGTAAGGACATGCCCAGACATGCCCACTGGACAGCGGGACGCCCAGGTCAGCTTCAATGGTTTTCTTATTTTTATATATTTTTTTTCCCTGAGCATTCTCTCTACTCTGTTACACAGCCTCCTGGGTAGAAGATTTTTAGCTCTCAGAGAGTATATAAATCAATACGATTCTCATTGGGTAATTTGGCAACATAATTCAATAGGTTTATAAACAGGCACACTCTGTGACACAGACATTCTTCTTCTACAAATGCCACCTAAGGAAATAATCGTGGATCTATACCAAGCTCTGTAGCTATGCAGATTGTTTTTGAAACTGTAGCATTATTTCGAATGTCCCCATATTAGAACACAACCCAAATGTCAAACAGGAGGGAAATGGGTCAATACAACACAGGACATGTTTGGATATGACACTATGCAGTCATTAAAATTTATCCCAATTAGAAAAAATACACACACACACACTCTCTCTCTCTCTCTCTGCATGTATGTATATGTATGTATGTATGTATGTACACATATAGAAACATATCTATACATATCTATATGCATGCATAGATATATGGAGAGAGAGAGAGAAATATTGGAGACCTACACGTTTCAAAATATGAATAAGACCTCTTGAGTAGTGAGGCTACTTCTACAATAGACCATCATTAGTGTTGGGTAAAAAACGAGTTCGTGTTGTTGACTGTGATTTTTCAAAGAACCCGGAAGTCAAGCCTCTTCTGCTCCTCCCTCCGACCCTCAGCATCATGTATTGGCTTGAAATGAAGCCTGGGGAAGTATGGACTTTTGACGGGGCGGGGGGGGGGGGGGGGGGGGGGGGGGGGGGGGGGGGGGGGGGGGGGGGAGCGGGGGGTGGTGCGGGTGTCAAAAGGAAGCTAGGGCCACCATGACTTGGTTCGGATTTACAAATGAAAGCTTAGAAAATCATGCAGGGTCCGCCCGTGGTCTCAGAACCAGTGAAATCAAGGTGTGTCTGAGCTTGACAGAAATCAGTCAGTACTTGAATCTCTCTCTCTCTCTCTCTCTCTCTCCCCTCCCCTCTCACAGTGTGCATGTACCGCAGATCCCTGCTGTCAGCACGCAGGCTGCGAGAGCCTGGCTCCAGCATAGGCAGCATCCACAAAGCTTACATTCAAGGGGAAGGAGAAGGAAAAGAGCGAGAACACTTGCCCAGGAGCAGGTCCTGAGCAGAAGCGACAGGTGCTCAGAGAACATGCTGGAATGTCTTCTAATAACCACTTCCCAAGATCCTGGTCTACGGGAGAACCACGGGTAATTCTAATCAGTAATAATTCAAAATCACGCCTTAAAAAGGAAAGAAATTCGGACACGGGCTGTGACATGGGTGATCCCTGAGGACATCGTGCTGAGGGAAAGAAGTCAGTCACAAAAGGATACATCTTACACGATGCCACAGATACGAAGTATTTAGAGCAGTCACATTCTTAGAGACAGAAGGTATAACGGTGGTGGCCAGGAGCTGAGGGAGGGGAATGTGGTCTTCGTATTTAATGGGGACAGAGTTTCAATTGAGGAAGGTGAGAAAGTTCCGGAGACAGTTGGTGGTTAATAGTTGCACAACAATGTGAATGTATTCAATACCACAGGACTTAAGCCACTTAAAAATGGCTAAAATGGTACATGTGATATATAATGTACCATGATAAAAATTTTTTTTTAAAAAGGTCACAGAGGTGTTTGTCATTGAAGGAAGGATACAATTCTTCTTGGTAGAAAGTGGCCTTTCTTTAGGATCAATCAGGAAACTACTTAAATGCCTCTGGAAGAGCATCCCAGGAACTCTCTAGGAAATAGAAATTTTAACTTGTTCTAAGATATACAAACAGGAAACTCACAGAAGAAAATCCAACAGCCAATCTGTTTACGAAAAAATGCTTAACCTCACTAATCCTTAGATAATTGTCCATTAACACCAAACTGTTTCCACCTATCAAGCTGGGAAATGTGGATGGAGACGGATAGTTCCCAGGGCTGGTGGAGGGACAGGAAATGATTCTCTCACGCTCTCTTGGTGGCCGTAAATCAGTACGACCTTACTAGAAAGCAATCTGTTGGAATCTATCACAATTCCACACGCACGCACCCTCCGACCTAACGGTTCTACTTCAGCAGAGACTGCTGTTTGCCAGAAACATCACTGGCCCAACTCTCCCAACTCCAATGCCTCCCAGACCCTCAGCTGCGCTCTCTGCCCCTGCGACCACCCTGTAAGCTGATTCCACGTGTCAGGTGTGGTTTAGCCACATCAGGCCAATTAACTGCACATCCAGACCCTCTAGAGTCTCCCACTCTGGACGCAGAAGAGACATCAAGCCACAAAGCATGGGATCTGGCCTCTCTGAGCACCTGATAAATGGGCTGGATGATACAACATAGAGGAATAAGGGGATTAAGGCACCGTGAGTGACCATGACCCCTGTGGACGGATGATGAGAAGGAGTTAGGCAGATCCATTTTCTCTCCTTTCCTTTTTTCAGTGGACGGTTCTTGAGGCATGGTTTCTCTGTGACACCTGTCCTAGGACATCCCATGCGGAAAAGCAGATGCACCTGTTGAATGATGCTGTGTCCCCTTGTGGCTCGCAGTGAATCACTGGCTGGGGTGGGGGGTAGATAATGCATCACCCGTGCACTGCTTCTCCTTCTGATTTCTATATCCCTCACTCTCAATGCCCTGAAACTGTACCTCCCTAATAAAGCATTAGCACTTAATCCTTGCCTCAGGCTCTGTGTTCAGAAGCAGGCTAAAACAAGTAGGACCTTATCAGAGACCTAGATACAAAACATTGGAACACTGATACAGTGAAAAGCTGAGTAAAAGAAGGGAGCAAATAGATAAATTATGATGCATCCGAAGTATGAAATAATGTGTTAATAATGCCATAAACATATCATGTACTGATATAAAAAGATGTCCTCTCCAGATTGTTAAGTGAAAATATACAAGGTGTAGAAGAACACATATTTAATTCAATCTTAAAAGTAGAACACTTACACTTGTAGAGAAAATTGAGGAAGGATTCACTCAAACCGGTTTTGGAATTTGATCGTTTTACTTGATATTCTTGTTTCTTATTTAAATGTCTTGCAAGAAGCATAAATGATCTTTTGCAACTGAAATAAGTAAGCTGTGAAAATTTGGAGAAAACGTATTCTAAGGAGACACACGGAAGGAAGTACAACAAACGGGTAACTGAGAATTGACTGTACTTGTTTGGGCTCGATACAAAATGCTCCGAAACCCTGGAACACAGCTCCCTGGGTGGGCAGATTCCTCATCTGATAAAATGTAAATTTAATCTCGCTATTAGGAGCAAATAATTGATCCTGTTGCCCAGGGAAGCCAACAGAAGACAAAAGGGAAAGCTGTTGACATCTCCACTCGAGAAAGACCTCTTAATATCTTCTGCCGTCCTTTTGTGCGTCCAACTGTGGGAACTTGGGGAGAGGAAAATGAATCAGCATTACAGGGCTGACTTTTAATTTACACCCACGAAATAATTTTGACGGTCGTTTATAAGTGTTTAACTAAGGTTTATTCTGGAAACGTCAGCACTGCCTCTGAAATTTACTTTGATATTCTCCGAGTGTTATCTCTCTATTAATATGTGAGTACGGATAGACTTGTTCTCTGTTTCCTGTCCTGACATCTTTTTTGATGTGCTAAGACTCGGTCTGAATTTGATAGTCATGGTGGCAGTTCAGATAAAATTTATCTTAAAAGAAAATCTATTTAGTTCTCTCCTCTTCCCACCCAAAATACACCCTGGGGATATCCAGGGTGTCTTTGGCTCCTGAAGTGTTCCCCACGCCAGCCAACCTGCAATGGGGAGGGGGGATGAATCTTGGGGTAACAGTAGAGGTGATCACCCACTCTGTTTTCTCCTGGTGAGACACACCCAGAGCACATGAGAACATGACAGAAGCATGTTCCCTTCTCTCCAGTTACACACACCCACACAGGCATCATAGTCCATTTTGGTCTAGAAGAACCTGTGCTTAAAAGACATCGTAGCCACTGGGGGACAGGGCTCACATCCTGCTCAATGACCCAGTGATACCTGCTGACCAATATTAAATGCATTGCTCTTCTCTGCTACTCTTCCCCCACCATTACCTGTCCACCACCAAACCTCCAGTCTTCAGGAAGAGATCAACTTATGACTATGTCTCCACCTTGAGAAAACAGATGGGAAAGACCAGTCCAATTTAGAGAGGTCAAGTCTAGCTTGGTGTGAAACAGGGGCTACCCCGTCATGAAGACACTCAAGGAGCCATAAAGGAAGACTCTTGTGGAAAGACTCTTGTGGGTGAGCCAGCACCAGCTTGGCAGCCATATGAGTGTGCCATCTTGGAAGTACACCTTCCAGCCGCTGGGATCTATGTTGAGAGCCCAGCCACCAAAGGTGATGGTGTTAACTAGTAGAGTCTTTGGGAAGTGCTTGAGGGTGGAGCCCTGATGAATGGGATAAATGCCTTATAAAAAGAGGTTCTGGAAAGCTCCCTAGCTCCTTCCACATTGTGAGGACACAGCAAGAAGGTGCTGGCCATGAACCAAGAGGAACGTCTTAATCTGTCTATGCTGGCACCATAGTGATCTAGGACCTCCAGCCTCCAGAACTGGGAGAGGTAAATATCTTCCTCTTCTCCTTTCCTCCCTCCCTCTCTCCCTTCCTTCCCTCCCACATGCATGCTTGTAATGAGCAAAGGCTGAGAGCCCTCCATGAACCAAGGCCCACTGGGCCTAGCAGTTTGACAAGACGTCCTTGGGCGTAGTTTCCTTTGTATTCATTCTGCTTGGGGTTCAAGGCCCTTCGTGAAGCTGTAGCTGGATGTCTTTTATCATTTTAGGGAAATTCTTCATCATTAGCTCTTTGTCTCTGTCTTCATCTCCTCTCCCTCTGGGATCCCAATTATAAATACATTAGACAATTCTGACATGTCCATAAATCTCACATGCACTCTTTTCAGTATTTCAGTCCCTTGGTGCCTCACTCTGGATGTTTTCTTCAGATCTATCTTCCAGTTCGTTAATTCTCTCTTCCAGTGTGTCCGACTTGTTGTCCAATCTGCCACACTGAATTACCAATTCCAGTTACAATATTTTTGAGTCCTAGAATGTCCATTTGACTTCTTTATAGTTTCCAGATGTCTGCTGAAATTCTTGACCTTGTCATCAAATTCTTATATATCTTAATTATAGTTATATAAGTACATGTCTTAACTGGAAATACAAGCTGATATCCAAAACATTATACCAAGTGAAGGAAGCCAGACATGAAAGAGTACATACTGTATAAATCAATCAATGTATAGGAAACTTGAACATATAAAATAATGTATAATGGCAGAGGGAAGCGAAGTGGTTGATGGGACATGGGAAAGGAGGGACTAACTGCAAAGGTATTTGAGAGAACTTTTTGGGGTGATGAAAATGCTCTGCATCTGCATTGTGGTGGCGCCTACACAGCTGTGCATACACTTGTCCAAACCCATCCAATGGTAAATTTAAATGGGACCAAGACACCATAACTTGATGGTGCTGACTTTAGAAAACCTAAATTAGCCCTAGACCAGTTAGGGAGACAGCTCCGAATTCTGGCAAATCCCACAACAAACGAATGAAGAAATTAAATCATGCAAACTAAGAGATAAAGTCCATGTTTGATAACTCATATATCTGGATCTCCTCTGGGTCTGCCTTTTGCTTCTGGTTTTAAGTCATGTGGTTTTGCCTCCTAATATGCCTGGTAATCTATATTTTTATTGAATTTCTAAAGTTGCGTATGAAAACGGAGATAATTTGAGTTTCTGGATGATGTTATTTTTCTCCAGAGAGAGTTGAAATTTTGCTTTTGGCAGGCAGTTAAGAGAGGGCAAATCATATTAACCCAATCAGGGATTGAGCAGAGTTGAAGCTCAGCTTCATTTTTGTAAGCACTGGCCTATTTCTATTTCTAGTTTACACTTCCTCCTAGAGTGCAGCCCTTCAGGGTTCCTACTGGACACACCGGTACTCACCCGCACCCCCTTCTGTTTATCTCGAGCTCCAATGTTTGTTCCTCAGCTTCATGACATGCAGGAAGTGCTCAGCTTCTCCATTTTGGAATCAGCCATACTTGGAGTATTGCAAAAGCAATACTAAAGGTTGGGCTCACTTCTCTGTGCCTCTTTTTCTTTCTGGAACCCTCACTACTTGAGCATGCTGATGCCTTCCACCAAATCTTAAAAAATATTTGGTCAAACTTTTCCAGTTATTCTTGTGAGGAGGGTTGGTCCATGAAAGAACAGGGCACCGTTGCTGAACACAGAAATTTCTGCGGGACCTGGGGAGACACAGATCCCAAACCAGCCCCTACCTTCAAGAAACCTAACAACTTTCAGTTTTCATTGAACTGCCACAATGATGTATGCGAGACGACCAGGCTTCCGAGCTGGTGCGGTTGCTCTCCCCCAACATTTCCTGTGTGCTGTCAGCTGCGGAGAACGGTCTACTTCCAATTTTGAAAATGCTAATGATAATGCGCACGTGGACAGCATGTCATAATGTCTTAAGTGATGCCAACTCATCATCTCACTGGAGGCTCACGATTGATACTTTTTTTAAACCGCATTATTGAGGTAGAATTTACATATTGTAAAATTCACTCATTTTAAGTGTACAGTTTGGCGACTTTTAGTAAATTTAGAGTTGGGATCATCGTCACGACCCAATTTTAGAACATTTCCATCACACCAGAAGACACCTTATGCCCATTTGCAGTCACTCCCTGCTCCTATCTCCAGCCCCAGGCAAAAACTAATCTACTACTTTCTGTCTCTATATATTTACCTTTTCTGGGCATTTCACACAAATGAAATGGTACATTATGTGGTCTTTTACATCTGTCTTCTTTCACTTATCACAGTTGATCTTCAATGAAAGTATTATCCTCCATTTATAGATGAGAAAATTGAGGGTCAGAGAGCGTGACAGACATGCTCCAAGTTGGTCAGCTGGCCAATGACACAGGCATTGGGATTTGAACCCATGTCCAAGAGCTCTGTCCCTCTACAAAACTGTAGCCATCCCATGCAAGGTGCCTCGGAGACGGAGCCAGGGTCCCCTAGATCCTGAGTGGTGGGCACAACATCTCCCCTTTCATGGGTGCGTACTATTTTTTGAATTGAAATCAATCGATCCTATTTGGCTTCTGCCTCCACTCATTATGCACTACCTCCGGGTACCATTTTGTGTGACTTCACGTCAGCTGTCATGCATGTAGGCAGATTATTTACCCTCTCTGTGCCTGAGCTCCCCATCTCTAAAATGGGTATAAAGACGCCATCCACCTAAAAGCACTCTTAAAAGGGTTGGAATGGTATCAGGGTGTAAAGCGGTTGGCACAGACCAAGAATTCAGATCCTGCATCCACACATACGAGCATGTAAACAACGGAGACCTTCCCTGTGGCTCGGTTAATTAAATCACGCCACTGTCATTTTCCTGGTTTTGGTGATGAACCGCAGTTACGGAAGATAACATCCCTGGGAGGTCCATGGAACTCTGTACCATTTCTGCATCTTCTCAGGAGCCTAAAGGTACGTCAACATTTAAAAAAAGCTTTCTTCTAAAATTCCAAAGCCAAATATAAAAGAATAATCATAACGCAGACCACCTCCCCACGTGACAGCCTCGACCTCTGACCCCGCCCCCCCCATCACCTACATCTCTGTTTCAGCCTCCACAACACAAGTTTGCAAAGGGAGATGGATGAAGGAACCAGAGACATTCCACACACACCTTGGGGATGTTTCTGCATCCTATTCTATCAACTTAGGGAACTTAGAGATAATCTCATTGAGCACACGGAAGTTATATAACAGCTTTGGCCTCACAAGCAAGACGGTGCCAGGGGCCAAACTGAAGACCCTTTATTTATTTATTTTTTTAATAGTTTATTGTCAAATTAGTTTCCATATAACACCCAGTGCTTCTCCCCTCAAGTGCCCCCCACCATGACCATCACCCCCTTCCCCCCCTCCCCCTTCAGTCCATAGTTCGTCTCCAGTATTCAGTAGTCTCCCTTGATCTGTGTCCCTCACTCATCCCCACTCTCTTTCCCCCTTCCTCTCT
>PJEM01014574.1:0-34288 GCA_004023845.1 Helogale parvula | reverse complement strand
TGAGGTGGCCTTAAAGGCCCCAGTGTTTGATTTTTACTTTTCTTGCAATTTTGAGAAGCAAGACAGAGCCATTTTTTCGTTCCTTGCTTTTCTGTCGGGATTCTCAGGATGTCTGTCGGGTGTTCGGGTAATCGGCCTTCACGGCAGGAATGTGAACAGAAACGGAATTCATCCTGAATGTTTCCATATCTAACCAGACAGGTCGTCGTTCTTTTTTTCTTTGAATGTTTATTTTTGAGAGACGAGTGGGGGAGGGGCAGCAAGAGTGGGAGGTACAGAATCCAAATCAGGCTTCCGGCTGTGAGCTGTCTGCCCAGAGCCGGATGCGGGACTCAAACCCATGAACCACGAGATCATGGCCTGAGCTGAAGTTGGACGCTGACCCCACTGAGCCGCCCAGGCGCCCCTTCGTTGAGTATTCTTATACCTCAGGTTAACAGCCCCTCCGCTTCGCTTTTCCGTGGTGATAAACCCGTGGGCCACGTTGTCAGGCAGCGGTGAAGGGCGGGGCTGTGCAGACCAGAGGTCGGTGTATTCTGCGGCATCAGCTGTGTGGCCCGGAGCGAGTCACTGGGCCCCCTTATGCTTTCGGGTCCTCATTTCTTTTTTTAATTTTTTAATGTTTTTTACTTATTTTTGAGAGACAGAGTGAGCAGGAGAGGGTCAGAGAGAGAAGGAGACACAGAATCTGAAGCAGGCTCCAGGCTCTGAGCTAGCTGTCAGCAAAGAGCCTGACATAGGGCTCGAACCCACGAACTGTGAGATAAGGACCTGAGCCGAACCTGGACACTTAACTGACTGAGCCTCCCAGGCCCCTCAGGTCCTCATTTCTAAGGTAGGGAGGGTAACACTGAGCTGAAGGCTGCGTCCTCTTCCTGGGCTGGGAAGTTTAAATGGAGCAATCATGTGGTGAGCTCTCTGTGCGTTCCGGTGTTAGGGCCAGTCCTTGGCTCTTCAGCGTGTTGGTGATCTCGCTGTGGTCACCAGGGAGCTCCCCAAAGGCTGGGCTCCTTCCTCCGTCTCTGCCCCCGACCGGGAAAGGATTTTTACGGGAGCAGCCAGGACGGACGTGAGCTGACTTGGGCACCTTCTCCTCTTGAAGGGACGAGAATGTCGGCTGCGCTGGCGAGGGCCTGAGCGTCGCGCCTCCCCCACCATGAGCGTCACGCCGGAGATCAAGAGCCGTGGGATGAAGTTTGCCGAGGCGCAGCTTCTGAAGCATGGATGGACCCAAGGTCACCCCCAGGGGGCCCCTTCCACGTGCCCCCAGCTCTCCGCCCACCTGCCCAGGGGCGCGGTGGCATCTGGGGCTGCCCAATTGGAATCCATGCGGCTGGAGGAGGAAAAGCTAGTTTAAAGGGAAATTTGCAGATGAAAATTTCTGACTTTTCCAGAAAATGGAACAGTGGGAGAAATTTCGCAGTGAGTCCGTGAGAAAGAGGTGGTTGGGGAGACTGGGATGGTGGGACGGGGCTCGGACTCTGTCCTGAAGGAAGCGTGAGGGAAAACAGCTCGGGCTCAAAGGCAGGGACGCTGCGTGCAGAAATGCCAGGAAGAGTGGGCCCGGAGGGCGTGGGCCAGGGACGAGTGCCCAGCGCACAGTGTGGGAGGGCAGAGTGGCCCTCCCGGTGGGGGCTCAGGGCGGGCAGCAGAATAAACGGGGTCGCTCTGTGCCCTGCAGGCAAAGGTCTAGGCCGGAAGGAGAATGGCATCACCCAGGCCCTCAGGGTGACGCTGAAACAGGACACTCATGGGGTAAGACTGGGCCGTGTGGATGGGAGAGGGGGACCCTGGGGAAAGGGAAGGGACATGTCCTCAGAGGCCACACGTCTTCCTCCGGCAGGTGGGACACGACCCTGCCAAGGAGTTCACGGACCACTGGTGGCACGAGCTCTTCAACAAGACAGCCGCCAGCTTGGTTGTGGAAACGGGACAGGTATGAGTGCCAGCAGATGGCCGCGGGGACTGGGGGCCGGGGATGCCTGTGCCACCCCCTCACTGATCCCGCCCCCCAGGATGGAGTCCGGATAAGGCATCTTTCTCAGGAGACCCCCCTGCATAGTCGTCCCAAGCCCAACGCGCTGTATCAGAAGTTTGTGAAGGTACTGGGGGCTGGGTGTGAGGGGTCCGTCCTTTCCCCCCGGGGCCTCCCCCCGGGCCTGAACCAGTGTTTGCTTACCGGTTCCGGAACCAGCCTAACATCAGATTGGGAGACCAGCCTTGCTGTTGCTTAGACTGCCCGGACCCTCAGGCAGGTCCCATGGGTCCTACCATCTGCTGAGGGGCGGCGCTGGAGGGTGGGGGGACACAGGCGCGGCGAGAGCAGGGCGAGCGGGGACGTCCAGTGCAGAGGACTCCGGATCCACAGGGACCTGAGAGATGATCTGACCCGTCCTCTTCCGTGTGCAGTTGTGGCCCAGATGGGGCAGGTGGCTTGTACACAGGACTGGAGCCCCCGTCTTCAGACTCCCGCTTCCCAGCACACTGACCGAGGGGACCGAGGGCGCTGTGTGTCACGTAGCAGTCCTTTCCCATTTGTCCTCAGCGCTGTGGCCACTGTCCTCCTGCCGGATTCCGTCCACAGCCTCATGCGGACTCCCCACCCGTTAGTTCAGTGCCGCAGAGCAGGGTTCCCTGGGGCTCTGGCTCGCCCCTGACCTAGGAGAACGGCCCCGATGGGTCACACTGGCTCACGTGGGCCTGCACTCACGCCTGCCTGGCGGGACCTCTGCACGGTCACCCCGGGGGGAAGCGCTTCTTGGGGGGCACCATCTTTCCCCTTTGCAGAGGTGGTCTCCCGGAGCTCCCCAAGCTCCCGAAGCTTCCCCAGACCCCGAAGTCGGCTCAGGTGCCCCTGCTCTAGCACAGGCAGCGCTTTGTCAGGACTGTGTTCCGCCTTCCTCTCCTCGCCCCACACAGAGTGTCCACCTGGGCCGGACCTCTGATCCTGGTCCGCTCTGTACCCCTAGGCCCCTGGCCCATAGTAGGTGTGCAGTCTGGTTCCATAAAGGCCTGTGAGGAGGTGTGGGGGAGGGGAGAGAAGCACCGCCTTTACCTGCTGGTCCGAGCACCTGCTCCTCCCTTCTGCCCACTGGCCCCCACCCCTGCGGGAAGTCCGCAGCTCGAACACCTCCGGGGGGTCAGAGGGAGCTATGTCGGAGACTGGCAGATTGTGCCCATGGCTGCCAAGTCCTGGGGGGTGAGGGGCTCCAGGAGAGAAAGGGATGGACAGTGGTGTTGGGTGGGCTTAGTTCCCCCGATGATCCCTCCTAGACGGCCACACTGACGGCAGGTGGGGAGCAGCCAGAGGAGGACTTGCACAGCCACAGTGAGGGCGACAGCCAGCGGCCCAAGCCTCCAAAGTGGTGAGACCTCATGTTAGTGGTGGGGGGCAGGGAGTGGAGGCCCTTGAATCCGGGCCTGCCCCCGGCCGCTGAGCTTTGCATCACTGCACCTGGAATGTGCCAGGCCCTGAACAGGAGGAGCTCAGTGTGGACGAATGTTTAGAGGCCGGGAGAGGCCAGGCCCCTGAGCGAGCTTCGTGTGATTCCTGACACCCCCCCTCCCCACAGTCTGACCGACGAGATGCTGCTCCGAGCCTGCGAGGGGCGGACTGCACACAAGTGAGTCGTGCTCGCTCCCCGGGCTCCCTGCCTTCCTCCCCGACCCGAGCCCACCCTGGGGGGCGGTCTGTGCCCCTTCTCCACTCTTGTCACCTGGGGGGAAGGGTTCCTGCTGCCCCAAGACAGGCAGCTCCGCGACGCCTGCAGGGCTCAGTCAGTTAGGGGTTTTCATCGTGGCTCAGGTCATGATCTCATGGTTCATGGGATCAAGCCCTGTCTCAGGCTCTGTGCCAACAGTGTGGAACCTCCTTGGTATTCTCCCTGTGTCCCTCCCGTGCTCGAGATCTCCTTTTCCCTCAAAACAATAAATGTTAAAATGAGAGGGGAGGCAGCCCCTCCCCCCCAGTTCTGGGCAGGCTCGACGAGGCCTGCCCCCCCAGACCGCACTCTGACCCGGCCCCGTCTGTCCCAGGGCTGCTCGTCTTGGGATCACGATGAAGGCTAAGCTTGCTCGGTTGGAGGCCCAGGAGCAGGCCTTCCTGGCTCAACTCGCGGGCCGGAACCCCGAGGCCCCTCAACTACAGTCTGAGAGCGAGCCCCGCAAAAAGAAGAAAAAGAAAAGGAAACGCGAAGAGGAGGGAGAGGTGGCAGCAGCCGACGAGAACGCAGGAGAGGAGTGCCCAGGGGACCCAGGCTGGCACCACAGGAGAGGCAAGAAGAAGAAAAGGCGGCAAGAAGCCATTGCAGAGACGGAGGACACAGATGTCGGGAATGGGGGCGGAGAGGCCGCCGGGACAAGTGAGCGTGGAGAGGGGGAGAGTGGGGAGCACACCGATGGGCCCCCCAGGAAAAGGAAAAGGCGGCGGCACAGTGCAGAGGAGGAGAGGGTCTCGGGGGGTGCGGGAGGAGGCATGGAGGCTGCGGAGCTGAGCAGCAGGTGGAGGCCGGGGGAGAAAGAGCAGAGCGCAGAGGACGAGGAGAGGACTGCGGGGGGCGCCCGGGAGGCAGCAGGCAGCTTGCACAGGGATGGGGAGAGCAGGAGAAGCAAGAAGAAAAGGCGGCGGCCGCAGGAGGAGGAGGAGGAGGAGGGCTCAGGCAGCAGAGGTGAAATGAAGCAGCAGGGGAGAGCTGGAGTCTGCCCTGATAGGAGAGCAAGAAAGAAGAAACAGAAGAAGAAAAACTGAAGGCCAGGGTGGGGCTCCACTCAGTCCCTGTCGGGATCCGGAGCTTCAGACCCCAGCGGACACAGGCTGCCTGGAGCCTCTCGGGGAAGAGTCCCTCCCAGGAGGAAGCTGGGCACCTGCTGCTCACCCACCGGAGGGGGTGGGCACAGCATCCTCACGGCTTCCAAGTGAGATGTGACCTTGGGCGCTACGGGGCGCAGTGCTGGGGACTGGGGACAGGGACGGGAAGGTGGGAGCCCACTGAAGGGGCACCCTTGCCAGAGGCAGCTGCCAGTGCAGGGGGCAGGCAGAAGGGAAGCCAGCCCATAGCTCGCCAGGCTCAGCACTAGGAGACGTGGTTAGATGTGGGCTTGGGCTCCCGGCCTTTGCGGAAGCACTGTGCCAGGCGTGGGAAGACCCTGAATACAGACTAGTGTCCTGACGCCTCAAGCAGTTTATTGTGTTCACACACACACCCCCCGCCGCGGTCTTGCTGCCGTTAGCGGGAGGAGGAAGCTCAGAGAACCTCCCTCGGGAGTTTTTCCCCAGCACCTGAAAGTCCATTTTCAGTGCCCCTGAGGCCACGGCACCAGCCCTGCCTGCTCTGCTCCCCCAGAGGTGGCGCCCCATCCCCAGTGCAGCTCTCCAGCTGCCAGGGACCCTCACTGCCAGGTCCGCTCCGGGAGGCCGCGAGGGTTTACCGGGAGGGCCGCCCGGCGCCCAGCTCAGCGCAGGCGGTAGACGCACTCCGTGCCGGGGTAGGGCGGCAGGTTCAGCTGGTACTTCCTCTCCAGAGCGGGCGGCACAAAACGGCCCCCCAGGTAGTGGTAGCGGCCGGTGAAGTGGGCCGCGGACTTTTTGGGCGCCGTCAGGGAGATGAGCAGGTCGGGCTGGATCCCTCCCGAGCTCCCCTGCTCCACGTCCCATCCTGGAAAGAGGGTGGTGGTCAGGGAGCGAAAGAGGCCGGGTGTCCGTTCCTCTCCTGTACCTTGTTCTGCCCCAGGCCTGACCGAGCGGGCGCCCCGTGGCCTCCTAGGCTTCCGTGTCCCCAGCGCTCCTGACCCGCTCCCAGGGCCTACTGCGGAGTCCCAAAAGCTTGTCCTGCCCCACTACACTCAACTTAGTGACCGCTTGGTCTGGGCCTTGGGTCAAGAAGGAGGGCTCCTGGGCCCTGTCCCAAGACAGGGCAGGACCCCAGCCCCGATCCCTCCCCAGTCCCGTGGCCTGGCACCTGAGGGAATGTCGATGCTCGCGATGGGGACGGTGAGCCCGCCCAGGACGTCAAGGATGCCGCGGAAGGGCTCCCGGACGTCCCCTGTGAAGCTGAAGCCAAAGATGGCGTCCACCACCAGCTCGTACAGCTCGTCGATCAGCGTGGGCTGCGGTGGAGCAGGGGAGAGGGTGTGAGAGCCCCAACGGGACGGGGCTGTCCCCTGCACGCACCACTCGGGCACCTGCGTCGCTTCATCTCCGGCAGAGACTTCGGTGCAGCCTGGTCAGTGGTTTAGGCCGAGCTGAGTCCCCACGGTTTCTGTTCCAGGTGCCTGCCTGCCACTGGGGGGGCCACCGGGTGTGGCCACCGCGGCTGGAGTCAGGACAGACCCCTGCCTTCTCTGCAACCCCCGCCCCTCCATCTGTAAAACGCGTTAAGAAACTTAAAAGTTCGCACTGCCCATCCTTAAGTCCGTGTCCCTGCAGGGCGGGCTCAGGAGGAGGCCGTCCCTTCAGCCCGGCAAGAGTGGCCGCTGCCTGCGGCCGGGCCCTGACCTCAGAGGGAAAGATGTGGCCGTGAAGGGACGGCGGCCAGGGGCACCGCTGGAGCGGGTCTTCCCGCAGGGGCAAGGCCCCTCCTGCTCAAAGAGCACACTCCGGGCACCTGTTCGGGGCACTGCCCACCTGCCCGGGGGCGGGGCGAGAGCAGAGCCACCTACCTCTGGGGGCATTTCACCCAGGAAGGGGATGTCCATTTTCTGGCATTGGGTCACCAGCGCGTTGAAGAGTGGCTTGTTAGGCCTTTTGGGGTAATAGATGGTTGGCTGGTAGCCCTGGGGGGAAGGAGAAGGGTCGTTCAGGGCCGGATCTCGGAGCCCCCCGCCGCCCGAGCCCTTCCCCAAGACGCACAAAGAGCTTGAGGTGCCGGGCGCAGACCAGGCCGTCTCCTCCGTTGTTGCCGGGCCCGCAGATGACCAGGACCGTGGGGGGGCTCCGGGACATGGACGTGGGGGGGTAGGCCTGCAGGCGGAGGCAGGGGGCGTCACGGGCCGCTCCGCCACCCCGCGGCGCCCCGGCCCCCGGGCCCGCCCGGCGCCACCGACCTTGGCGATGGCTGTGGCGCAGCTGAGCCCCGCCAGCTCCATCAGCTGGTCCACGCTGAACTGGTACTCGGTGAACAGCTCCTGGTCCACGGCCTGGGCCTCCTCCTGGCTGCGGACACCCATGGCCTGAGTCCCAGTCCCGCCCCGGCTCCCGCCCGGAGCGAGCCCGCCCGGGCCTCGCCTACCTCAGGTACTTCACCGCCGGGCTCGCCATGAGCGCCGGGTCCTCGCGGCCGCCCGACTGCGGCCGCCGCGTCCCCCACCAGGCTGGCCCCGCGCGGCAGGCCCCGGCCGGGCCCCGGACGCGCGGCAGGTGCGAGCCGGCGGCCAACAGCCCGAACCCCAGCAGCGCCCGCAGCGCCTTCATGGAGCTCGCGGCGCCCGCCCCTCCCGCCGCGTCCGGCGCAGGCGCGGCGCGCCCCCCGCCCCCGGAGGCGGAGCCGCGGCTCGCCCCGCCCCCGCGCAAGCGCGCGGGCGCCCGGCTTTGCCGCGCCGGGGGGCGGAGCGCTGCGCCGGCCGCTTCCCGGGCCGTGGCGAGTCCGGGTGTGGCGGGCCGTTCTCGGGCCGGGCCGGGCACGTGCCAGCTGAGTCCCCGGGGCGCCCCTGGTGTCGGTGCCCTGCGAGTACGCGCTCCACGGGCGCCAGCGCATGCAGGGCCGGCCACCGCGCCCGCTCACTTGGGCTAATGTCACTTACACCGCAGGCGGTTCCCAACGCGCGGTGGGCTGCTCTGGCTGGAAGAGCCGTACTCTAGAGACCAGCGATGGTAGCAAAGGAAGGTTTGCTTTGTTCAGGACGAGAGTGCACTGGCACCCCAAAGGCCAAGCCGGAGGGTTTTTAAGGGGAGGGCGGCGCAAGAAACGTGGGGGCTTGTGCAAGGGAAGCTAGTGCTTCCCTTAGTCGTATGTGGACATGACCGTGGACGCACAGGCCTTACTTCCCGGAGAGCCTGTTCCCTCACTCCTCAAGGCCAGTAGTCTGCAGAATCTCCAGGAAAGCAGGTGTTCTGCTACAGACCAAGGGACCTAGGTCAGCAAGCAAGGAGCGCCTAAACTTGAATTGTTAACCCTTAAGACAGGTTGGAGTGCCGTTTACCGTGTAATTTAGGACACCTCTCCCAAATACATGAGCTAGCTGCCCCTACCTCTGCTTACCAGGGCAGCACGCTGCATTTCCCTTATCATACATAATTCTTGTCCCCCGTTATCAAGATAATAGCTGTGGAAATACAAGATTATAAACCTTAAACAGGTTAAGAGTGTCATGGTTAAAACTAGTTGGAACCATAGATTCCAGATTCCGATAACATATCAAGAAACACCTGGAGGGGATGCCTGGGTGGCTCAGTCTATTAAGCCTCTCACTTTGGCTCAGGTCATGATCCCACAGTTCATGGGTTCAAGCCCCACGTCGGGCTCTGTGCTGACAGCACAGAGCCTGGAGCCTGGAGCCTGCTTCTGATTCTGTGTCTCCTTCTCTCTCTGCCTCTCCCTGCTCATGCTCTTTCTCTCCCTGTCTCAAAAATAAATAAAACATTAAAAAAATTTAAAAAAAAAACCTGGAGAGGAAGACTACATTTTTTTTTTTACCCAAGCGCTTTTAAGAATGCAAACACAAAAATTAAAAACAAAAACAAAAACGGGCGGCCAGGTGGCTCAGTTGGTTAAATCAATGGCTTAGGCTTAGATCATGATCTCACACTAAATGAGTTCGAGCCCCGTGTCCGAGTCTCTGCTGTCCTCTTCAGATCCTCTGTTCCTCTCTCTCTGCCCCTCTCCCCTCTCAAAAATAATAAATAACTAGAATGCAAACACACATTTTCACATACTTAAGGGAATAAGTCTTGGGAATAATATACCAGTTACCACTAAGACATTAAGATAAAGATAATTATCCAGGTGAAGTTCCTGTTTCTAAGGTTGTGTATTTTTGTGTGCCATGAATTGCATCCCGGCAGGTCCCTAAAAAAGGCGAGAACGCCTCATGCTTTTAACTACTCTCCTGATATTCTCCTTTGTAACTAGGAAAGATGTATCGGGGCGCCTGGGTGGCTCAGTCGGTTAAGCGTCCGATTTCGGCTCAGGTCATGATCTCACGGTTCATGGGTTCGAGCCCCGCATTGGGCTCTGTGCTGACAGCTAGCTCAGAGCCTGGAGCCATCTTTGGATTCTTTGTCTCCCTCTCTCTCTTACCCTCCCCTGCTTGTGCTGTCTTTCTGTGTCTCTCAAAAATAAATAAAAAATATTTTTTAAATATGTATCAGCTGCTATAAGATGTACCCTTGTCTCCCAGCTATGCTTTCTTACATGTTTGTTGTAGGAAATGGAATTTATCAGACTGCATTTGTGGTGGGAAATGGGTTTTATTAGACTGTGTTTGTGGCTAGAAATTGGGTTTTTACATGTAAAATTGTTTTTTAATTTTTAGTGTTTATTTATTTTTGAGAGAGAGAGAGAGCAAGCGCATAAACATGCTTGAGCAGAGGAGGAGCAGAGGAGGAGGGAGACAGCACCCGGAGCGGCTCCGGGCTCTGAGCCGTCCGCACAGAGTCTGACGCGGGGCTCGAACCCACGAGCCATGAGATCTTGACCTGAACAAAAGTCAGAAAGAAGCTCAACCCACTGAGCCCCCCAGGCACCCCACATCTAAATTGTAATGTACCTTACAATTGGATAATCTTATCCAAGACCACATTAACTTTATATCATCACCAGTATATATAAGTAGTTTTACTTTTTTTAAAGATTTTATTTTCTTTTAAAGAATCTCTATACCCAACATGGGGCTCGAGCTCATAACCTCCAGAGCAAGAGTCACGGGCTCCACCAACTGAGCCAGCCAGGTGCCCCCTGAAGATCCATTTCTGAAACACAGTGTGAAGCATGCTTTTTTGACAGATAACATTTGAATATTTATGTGTGCCATGTGCTAACATGAGTCAGCTCATTTTACCCTTGCAGCAGCCCCGGTATTGTTCCCATTTTACAGATGAGCAAACTGAGGCTTACAGGTGTTGCTCCGCATGCCCCTTGACACAGGGATGGCTGTTGGTGGGGGGGAGCCAGAGTCCAAGCAGCCGGCCCTAGAGTGTGTACTCTACCGCATTCTTCTGTGCTGCACTGCCCTTTCCCGTGTGGAAATATGCAGTTAAAGGGTTGTCACTGCTCTCTTCATTCTGATGAGATGGACAGGGACACAGACATATCCCACCACACGTCCCCAGAATTTATAAGACAACCAAAAGACCACTGTCCCCAGGACGGGAGCGAAGACCTACTCCATGCTATTTCTGCTTTTCAGACTTCTAGAGTTTTCTTTGGGAAATGCCTTCAAAGCCAGTTTAGGAAGGGCTCATGGATGGAGCCCTGCTGAGTTCCAGATGCTTCAGTCCTGCGGCGTATTTTTGTCCTCCTGTTACAGATGAGGAAATTGACTACAGGTCATTTCCCCAAGATAATACAGCCAGTGACAGTTGTTACCGGGTTGGCCTGACCCCGTGGTGATCCCCCGTGTGGCAGGTGCTGTTACTTGTCCCTCAAAATTCTCCTTTCTTCCTTTGGCAGTGGAACCCCCGAGTTTTATCGGGCCACGTGGCTGCCCGTGGGACACGGCGTCTTCCGGTCTCCCTTGCAGCTGCCGCACATGTGACTAAACTCTGACCAATGAGGCGCGAGCAGAAATGACTTGCACCTGCCAGATCGCACCTTTTAAAAAACGCATGTTTCCCTCCACTTCCTTTTCCTTTCTCACCGGCAGGAATGAAGGGGGTATGCCGCGGGGTGGGCGTGGGGGGTTGTTCGGGACAGGCGGGAGTGCTGTGTTGGGGACAGACGCCTGACTTCCTGAGCGCCAGGGAGCCGCTGTGTCCACATCCGCAGGGACTGTTACATGGTCACAGTGAAGTTCCCTCTGTTTAAAGGCACAGTTACCGGGCTCCTGGGAGGCTCAGTCGCTTAAGTGTCCTTGATTTCAGCTCAGGTCATGATCTCACGGGATCCCGCGTCTGTGCTGGGATTCTTTCTCCCTTCCCCACCCCCCAAATAAATAGAAAGAAAATAAATAAATAAAATAAAGGCATGGGTCGATTACACTGGGCTCTGTTATAGGCAGGTCAACCTGCACCCAAATCAAAACATCCCCGACAAGACGACAAGGACGAGCGGCCGTGTCCCCATGTGCCCAGTGTCCCCAGCAGCTCGTGGCGCTGGGCATATGGGAGGCCCTCTGCAGATATTTTAATGAATCACAAAATCCCACAGTGAGTAGTTCAGAGTGTAGTTTCCACTACACTCTTCTCTGACACGACCTGGAACACATCCTTTTATTTCAACTTAAAACAAAAAATACATTAAAAAAAAATTCATCTGCCATTTGTCAAAGTGTGGCCAGGTCTCTTCGTGGAGAACGGGGACTGGCGCTGCCTCCTGAGCCCGCGATGGCTCAGTGGTGCATTCAGGGCTGTCCCCTGTAGGGTCATATCCCCATTTCCCACTCGGGAAAATAGAGGTCCGGAGACAGTCAGTGACTGCAAAGCTTCTAGACCAACGAGTCACAGCTTTTAGCAGAACTGGCAAGGGCCTTAGCAGCCCTGGGGTTCAGATCCAGAAGGAAATTCACTGTGCATTTCCCCTTTCCCATTAGTCCCCTGAGTCCAAAACTCCCAGTGAGGAGCAAGCTGGACATCCCAGAGCCGAGAGCGCAGAGCCCTTGCTCCGCGTGCTCGGCAGCCCAGCCGCCGATGGCGTTCTGCGTCCGGTCCACACAGCGCTGAACTTGGTCCCGGATCCCCGGGACGTGAGCGTGCGGCAGAGGTAGCACAGAGGCTGCATCCGGGGCCAGCAGAGTGGAGTCACATGATCGTACAGAAGCCAGACTTGGGGGGTCTCCTCTGAGGGTTCCCGCCTGGGGTTTCCCTGGGCCATCTGGGTGACCTGCGGGGGGCGGGGAGGGCTGGCCAGGGGCAGCGGCGGGGAAAGGGAGGCGGGCAGCCTGTCCTTGCAGCTCCTGCTGCCCTCCTTGGCCTTCACCTTGGCCGCTGGGCCCCAGGACAGGAGGGGGCAGGCTTGAGCCCCACGTCCTCCACCCATCGGGACTCCCTTTCTGGGAGGCTTACAGTCAGGGCTGTGCAGGAGACGGGCCCCCCCAGGGCTTCCAGAGCTGGGTGAGTGTTGTTAAGATTGCTTGAGGGCAAAGACAGAGAGGGTCCAAGCACTGTGCCCCCAAGCACTGGACTGGATCTCCCCCCTACCCCCATTCCCCAGGCCACTCCCCTTCCCCCAGGTTCCCACCTGTTGACTTGGGGGCCTCTGGGTACCAGAATGCCAGGATGCTCCATCTGGAGGGGGCCTTGGCCTCCAAGCGAAAGACGGGCCCTGGGTCCTGGACCTGGATGGAGAGGGACAGGCACATTCGCCACATTTGTCTCTGTGCCAAGAACCACATGCTGGAAAGAGGGAGAAGAGCACGGCGTGTGCGTGTCGGGCTGCATTCGCCGGGCACCGACAGGGAGCGAGCACGGACGACTGCCCTGGGCACCGGCAGGTGTTCGGTAAAGCCGGGCCGACGCTGAGCAGAAGACCGGGAATTCATGCGTGAACAGCGAGTAGCCGGGAGCTGTGGCCCCAGAGGTCAAAGCCTTTGGGGAAGAGGCGGGTGTGTGGGGAGCCAGGGCAAGGAAATCACTCAGTCTCAGCACCTGGCACGGGGCAGGCTGTCACCGAAACTTGCTGTTCTAAGATGCAAAGTTCTAGAAGTTAGAAAAGCCACGGAAGCAGTGAGGCGGGGGGGTTGGGGGGGCCAGGAAACGAATGTGGGGGAGAGAGTGCTCAGTTTCCAGGCAGGAGACACACGGCTGGGGACAGCCTGCTGCCACTCACACTCCAGCCTCTGCGCCCAAGAGGCCTCAGGGACATCGGGTGGTGTGTGGTCCTCTCTCTCCTCCTGGTCCTCTTCTGACTCCTCTTCCTCCCACCCAGCCGAAGACCTGAAGGGGCAGGGGACAGGAGGCAGAGCTGCACCAGGGCCGGGCCCCTCCTCCCTGGGGTGCCCATGCTGGGCCATGGCCCCAACCCCACCAGGGGCTGCACCTGTGCCAAGCCCTGGCCCCGCCCCACTCACCTGTGCCTCACTTCCACTCTGCCCCCTCCCGGCCTGCCTGGAGCCTGAGGCCTCCCTGGAGCCGAAGTCTGGGGGTGGCGGGGAGTAAAGGGAACCCGCTGTGATGTATCCATCCACGAGCTTATGTCCCCTGCACAGGCAGTGGCCCCACACAGACAGAGATGTGCCACGCCTCTGAGACTGGGAATCCGAGGCGAGGGCTCCTAGCCAAGGCCAGGTCTCTGCTAGGAGCCCTCAAGTTAGAACTGAGGCTCACGGTGGATCAGACATGACCAGAGCCTGGCCTCTACCTCATCCTGCCCAGGGCCTTCAGGGTCAAAGGCACGGGAAGTCGGTGGCTGCCTTCAGATGGACCCCAGCTCTTCTGACCCCAGTCCAGTGCTCTGCCTGGACCAGGCTAATCTAGTTTCACTTGCAAATTATAAATATAGCATCCTGGTCTTTAAGAGAAGACATAAACCCCATTAAATAAATATATACTCAAGTAGAATTTTAATTTCTGGGTGGGAGGTTGCCTGAGGGTACCTGGAGGGGTGAGAGGCAGGGAGGCAGAGAGAGTGGCGGAGCCAGAGAGCGAGAGGATGGCGGAGACCCACGGAGAGCGGGCTCCCCCCCGCCGCTGACCGGGAGCCGGGGAGAGGAACCTCCCGCAGCACAGCCGCCATCCTGTGGCCGTTCGGAGAACTGCAGCCAAGGACGGTTTCCAGCTCCTCCAGGGAGGGCTCAGCATCCTTGCCTGCATCCCTGGGCTTCAGCCTCCGGGCTAGTTACCGCCCAGGCAGAGGCCTGGCCCTGACTAGCCCTGGGAGACGTGCCATATCCCCTCGCCCACCTCCCTACCCCCAGGTGGCCCCGGAAAGGCAGTATGTGTCCCCCCTGCAGGCTCTGGGGCAGATGCAGTCTGGCACATGAGCAGTCCAGGGCGGCAGCCTGGATGGCATCAGCACTGCTTGCCACACCCCCTTCTCCGGGCCAACCCTCCCCACCCCCACTCCTCGTCTCAGATGCCACCTCACCAGGGTGTGCGTGGGGACCACCCCGGCCTGGGCCAAGTGTGTCCTCATGGCGTCCGCCAGCTTGGCCACCAGCCGGTCCCGCACAGAGTCCGGCTCCTTCTGGAGAGAGGGTGGATAACGGGGGTGATGGGGGTGATTGCCAGCACTATGCGGTCCTCTGGGGATCGGGGAGGAAAGAAACAGGAGATGGAGGAGGGGAAGGGGGCTTTGTCTTCCTTCTCCCCCATCCCGGGCCTTTGCCAGGATCCTGCCACCGCCTGCCCACAGTTGTGGACAGAAATGATCCCCTCTTCCCAGTAGGTGGCCTAGCATGCTGTTCCCGGCGCGTGTCTGGTGGGTGATGAAGGGTGGGGGAGACCAGGCGAAGGCAGGAGTGTCAGCAGAGGAGGCTTCTGGGAGGGGAGCAGGAAGAACGAGGTTCTGGGGCGCAGGGTCTCACCTGACTCCGAGCCAGCGCCTCCTTATAGTACGTCAGGGCCTGGTCGTGCTGCCCCAGTCTGGCCGCAGCAGCCCCCAGCCCCTCGCAGGCCTGCCATTGGCCCTTCGCGTCCCCTGGGGAGACAGCCCAGAGGTCCTCTCGTGGCCCCCCACACGACTGAGCCTCCCCACCAGCCCCAAGGAGCCTCCCCGCCACCTGTCCCTGCCTCACCGGTGTCTCGGGCCGCCTGCAGGGCGTGGAGGTAGCAGTCCCTGGCTGCTCTGTGGTCCCCCAGTTGGCTCAGGGCAAATGCCAGGGCGCCGAAGCTCCGGCCCTGCTCCTGTCGTTGCCCCGAGGAGCCTGACGACAGAGCCACCCCCTCATAAGAGGGGACCTTGGCCGCAGAGGCGCCTCCCCCAACTGCCAAGGACAGGCCCCCAGGAGTCGTGGCGCTCAGCCCCAGCACACCTCCAGGGGCACTGCAGAGACCTCAGGCCTGCTTTGCAGCCTGAATGCGCCCCCTGCCCTGCTCCCTGCCCCCTCCCCCCGCCCCTCTGAGCCATGCAATGACCTTGTGACCAGTGACCCAACCCCGCAAAGCGGCAAAGTTCCCTTCTTGCAGGTGCAGCAGCCGAAGCTCGGAGAGTGACAGTGACTCACCGTCACACAACCGCTCAGCCAGAGAGGCTCCGCATCAGGCTCTTCCGGCCGGGGCCCTTCCCTCTGCCCACCACGGCCTCCCCTGCCCCAGGCCCTGCCTCCGGGCCCTCAGCCCACCTTCCCGGCTGGCTACCCCACCTCCTGCACCCCCAGCCCTCACCCCTTGGGCTTCCTGGCCCCGTAACCAGGTCTGTCTGCGCTCCAGCCTCGGGCCCCCAGCGGGAGGGCCCCCTGCCTTAGTCTCTTGGTCCCAGTCCCAGCCCCCTGCCCCTGGTGCCCACCATGCAGGTCGGCGGCCTTCTGGTGGAAGTCCCGGGCTTGCCGGTGGTTGCCGAGGGCACTGTGGGCCATCCCGAGGTTCCTCAGCACCGTGGCCTCCTCTCCCGGCCCCCGGCACAGGGGCAGGGCCCGCAGGAAGGCCTCCGCGGCGAGCGGGAACAGCCGGAGCTGCGCGTAGCTCAGGCCTAGGTCATTATAGAGGCACCCTGGAGGGCGTGGCCAGTCAGCCGCCGTTGCTGTGCCGGAGCGGCCCCTGCCCCCCTCTCCCGGGGTCCCCAGCCCTCAGGAGAGCTTCTGCTTGCACCCCACCTCTCAAGAGTATCGCCCAGTCTGATCTCCCCGGACCCCACACCTCCGGTGCCCGTGGGCCTCACCCAGCAGTCTGCGCTCAGGGGTCCTCTCCGCAAGCCTCTGGCTCTCCTCCAGCACCTGCACCACGGCGCCCACCCCGTGCCGCCTGCTCTCCAGCATACACCCCGCTGCAGCCCCCAAGGCCAGGGCTGCGGCCTGGGGCTGCCCCGCCTGAGCGTAGGCCCGGCCTGCCTCCCGCAGACAGTGGGCTGCTAGCTCGGGCTGTCCCAGGGCCTGGTAGCAGGCTCCCATTTTTGCCTGGGCTTGCCCGTGGTCACCCAGCGGCTGGTAGTGACCCAGGGCCCTCTGGTACCAGGCCAAAGCATGAGGCAGGTCGCCCAGGGCTTGGTAGGCCAAGGCCACGTTGAAACACTGGTCACCATGACACCTGCCCTGTGCCTTCTCCTCAGGCCGGGCTCGCAAAAGCAGCTCGAGGCCCCGGGCTGGGTCCCCGGTCTCCACATAGGCAGCCCCCAGGTTGAAGGCACAGGCCCTGAGAACGGGGGTGTCCCGAGTTTGTGGGGCCTCAGAGGCCAGGACGAAGGCCCTCTGGAAGCTGGTCAAGGCTTCGTGGCCCCGGCCAGCCAGGAGCGCTCCGTGGCCGGCCCTGGTGAGGGCGTGGATGCTGGCCTCGTGCTGTGGCCGCTTTCTCCTCTTCTTCTTCTGCTTGGAGGTTGAGGGTTCGGGCTCGGCCTCAGGCTCTTGGGGGGTATCCTCAGGGTTGCAGAAAGACATAGTGCTGATAATAGGGAGCAGAGGGGTCAGTATGTCACCCTTGGCTTTCTCCAAAGCAGGAGCCTCCCAGGGTGACTCAGCTCTACCCCCACCCCCCAGGGCTGTGAGGACTTCGAGCCACCCCCGCACTTCGCTGAGCGAGCCTCCCGGGGCCACACCCGCCCTTACTCCAATGTCGCCACTCGTTCTCCGTCTTCCTTCAGGACCCAGTTCGAGTAACAGGAAGTCTCCTCCTTCAGCCATCCGGGCCCTTCTGGACCCCAGAGCACCTTATGCCTGTGTCTTTTCCAGCACTGATCGCACCGGGTAAAAGTTGCTGACTTTCTTGTCTATCTCTCCTACCAGATTTGGAGCAACGTGAAGGGCCTGGCACATAGTAGGTCCTCAATAAACATTCATCGAATGGGATGGAGACGGCTGGTGGGGACGGCTGCACATTAGTGCGTGTGCGCCTAATGCTACGGGCTGCGCCTTGATGAACGGCTGAATGTGATAAAAACTCTCTGTGATGTGCTCCTCACCGCAATACGAAAAGCATTCACCGAATGAGTAAACGAATGCGCAGATGAGCGGGGCGCGCAGGGCCTCCCCTCCCGCCCACTGGTCCCCGCGGACGCCCGTCCACTCACAATCTGGACGTTCCTGGGTCGAGTCAGCTCAACAGATGCTCGGTGAGCACCTGCTGCATCCGGGAGCCTTGAGGGCGCTGGGGACGCCGAGCGGGGCAGGCATTGAAGTGGCAAGGAATCCACTTTCAGAAGGAGGGTGCGGTCTGTCCCTTCACACCCACGCCCCAGCTCAGGGACCTCTTTCTCCACGGCTGGCCAGTTCTGTCCCCCGGCACCCAGCGCCAGTCATCAGCCTGCGCTCCTGTTAGGGTCGCTCCCCTAGAAGGGCAAAGCCTGTTCCTGATCTCTCTTCCCAGGAGACGGGGGAAAGGGCGGTAAATACCGGCGCCTGGGCGCTCAGCAACCCCCCCCCCCAACTTTTCTTTCGTTCCTTCCCCTCTTTCTTGGGAGAGGCAGGCAGAGGTGTCTCTCTTTTCAAAGAAATTCACCCTGCAACTGAGAATACCTAGCAATCCTGCCTTCAAGGCCCTCATCCCCAGGGCATCCCTGGCTGACCCCAGCAGGTCTTGGGGCCCCAGCCACAGGGTGCCTTACCTCCCTGGATCCTCTCTGCCGGCCTGCCTTCTGGAATGGTCCCTCTGGCTTGGGTTACCTCCCGGAGCTCTGAGCTCAAAGCCCCAGGGTCACCAGACAACCAGGCACCGCCCTCCACTCTAGGGAAGTTTTTGATGGACAGCTCAGACGCCCTATCCTAGTGCTGGATCTGAGGGTGCCTGGGCACAGTCACTGGATCCCGGGATTCCGCTGCCCTTCCTGCCCCACCCCTGCACACACCCCTCAAGTCCCTCACTTGAAGCAAAAGGAACCACAGCATGGGGGGCTTGAGACTGGTGACAACCCCAGAGATCATCTGTGCAGAAAGCAGGTAGGACTTGTCTGAGGTCACAGAGCCACGCAGCCCGGGTTGGAGCCCAGGTTTCCTGATTCTGGGCTGAGGAGCCCAGGGTCTTTTCCACTGTGGTTGCAAGCTTTAAGGAGGCCGGGGCTGTCCTCGAAGTGAGCCCTTTCTCACACACACACACACACACACACACACACACACACACACGCACACTGTCCTCCTGCGTGGTGTATTCCATGAGGGGAAAGGCTGATGGTCAGGAAAGGCCTGGAGACCAGAAGAGTCTCTCTGTCCCCGCATCTGTTTCCCAGCTCCGCTGAGCTGCAACCTCCGCGTGCTGCTGCATGAGAGGACCGCGGGGCCGGGACAGGGCCACTGCGCTAACTCACCCGGGGCGGCCGGCATCACGAAGCAGCGTTCTCGTCAACCTGGGCCAGAAGCCCCTTTGGAAGTAGAGAGGCCTTTTGCCAGAAACAAAGTTACCAGGGAGTCGTTGGACTTCCTGCGTTGGCCGGGCCGCGCCTGCTGAGTGCCCGCGGGGTGCAGACCCGTGCTGGGTGCCACAGAAGGGCCACTGCCCAAGGAAGGCGTTTCTCCCCTGCGTGCAGCTCCCGCCCACCGGCCTCCAGGCCGCTCCCGGAGCCCGACCAGGGAGCTCCTCTGGGCTCTTCCACAGCCTTTCCTGAAGGGGAGAGGTGCTGGGGGGCTGCAGGGACTCCCACTAAGCTCACCAAGGTTCCAATGACCTCTCAAGGTTCCAGTGATCATTTCTGAATCATTTTCTGGTTTGATACCCACTTTATCTGATAGCTTCTTGCAACTCTCCCCTCACTAGGGCTCCCAGGACCCACTGTGTCCTGGCAGGTTCTCTTCCTCTGACAATTCTTTCTCCGTCTCCTTTGCTGGGCCCTCTGTCCACCCCTTCAATGCTAACGGTCCCCAATGCTCTGCCCTTTGCCCCGTCTTACTTTACATATATTTCCACGAACATTGCATCCACTCCCCTGATTTTTGTGGCACTGATAAGCCAATAATTTCTTTCATTGTTTATTTATTTGAGAGAGAGAGAGAGAGAGCTGGGGAGGGGCAGAGAGAGAGAGGAAAAAGAATCCCAAGCAGACTCTTCGATGTCAGCGCAGAGCCCAATGCAGGGCTTGATCTCATGACTATGAGATCACGACCTGAGTGGAAATCAAGAGTCAAACGCTTAACTGACTGAGCCACCCAGGCGTGCCCATCCCCCCGCCTCGGATAATTTCTAAGCGTGTGTCTCTAGACTTACCTTGCCCAAGCGAAATTCCTGTTTCCTCCCATCTACCCATCGCATGTCGCCAGTGTTAGCTGGTCCACCACCAACCCAGTCCGTAAGCTGAAAGCGCGGAGGGCATCTAGGACCCTCTCCTGTCCTTCACTATCTCCGGCCAATGGTCGGGGGTGGGGGGGGTGGGGATGCCACTGTTGGTGGGGGGAGGGGGATGGCACAGTGCACAGCAGCGTGGAGTTCAAGCTTGGAGCCACGCTGTCTGAGCCTGCTCCCTGGTGCCACTAGTTTTTAGCTGTGTGGCATTTCTAAGCCTGGGTTCCCTCTTCTGTCTTGTGAAGATTAAACAAGATAATGCTAAATATAGGGCCAGGGCGCAATTAACACGATGCACGTCTCTGTCATGCGCTGGTCCCTAGCTCCGGTATGCGAGAAATGCCTCTCTCCCCAGTCCCTGTTTCAAGCCCCTGTAGCCCCATGCCTGGTGGAGACAGTGTGGTTGGTTTCCTTGTCCCCTCCTTTGCCGCAGACGCAGGGAGTGTGGGACGCTGGGACTTGAGAGGGAAGGCCCACTGGGTCCTGAGCCATCTACTTGCTATCCGCTGTCACCTCCTTCCTTCCTGTCAGGCCCAGGGGCCCTCGTCCCAAAGCAGAAGCGAGGGAACCCATCCGGGTACCTCCCTTCTGGCTGAGCTGGGAGTGTCTGCACACCCGTCTGAGGGCCTCGTTATGCAGCTGCTCCTGGTCAGGGTCCCGCGAGGCCCAGAAAGCGGGGTGCGCGGCCTCTATCACCAGGAGCCGAGATTCTCTCCACTTTCCTGCCGGTGGAGAGCAAAGCGGATCCCTTCTGGTCTCAGGGAATACCCATTCTCTTCAACCCCCTCCCCCCAAACAGTCTTGTCTCTGCCCTGAGTCTCTTCTTTTCCTCTGAAAGTTTGGATATTTTGTTTCCCACGTCTTCAACTCTCGCCCCTGAGGCTACGGACCCAGGCTGCCTCACTGCTTGAATGAGGCATGGGCGTGGGGAGCGGAGAGCAAAAGGAGAAATACCAGATGGGGAAGCCTACTAGTTAACATAGTAAAACACAAAACAAAACAATTTAGGACAGGTGTCATCATTATTTTTACTAGTTCAGACTTCACTGTCTCTCACCTGCACTACTGCCCTACACTCTCCGTGGTCTCTGCCCCTAGCCTCGCCCTGCTCTACACCCCTGCAGAAGGAGTCTTTACAAAACAGGAATCTGGCGCTGCCCTGGGTCCGAAGTGTTCTTTGGATTGTGACTTGTCCCCAGAGCACACCCTGGCACCACAGCGCTGCCCAAGGTACTGAGGCGCTCACCGGCCCCCTCCGGGCTCTCTCCCTGCCCCAGCTTTGTTGTCCGATAAAACTGAATCGATTCTAATTTCCTGAACTCACCTCCGTGCTCTTGCACATGCTGTTTCCACGGACTGAAATTCCTCTCTTTCAGTCTGATGAAATCTTGTTCCCTTTCCAACTCAGATCAGCTGTGGCCTCCACTAGGCAGTCTTCCAGACCTTCCCTGCCCTTAGCTTCATTGCAGCAGTGACTTTGTCTCGCTGAGTATCACTGACCTCTAATTTATTGGACTTTAGGTCTGTCACTCATTCCAGAACAGCAGGCTTTAAGGGATTCCTCATGCTGATTTATCTCTGCATCTGCACCATCTAGTTCAGTACAAGCTGGCCCGCAAGTTAGCCGGTGCCACCAATGCTACAGGAGGCGGAACGGGGTTCGTGGGGACACTAGGGAGAAATGGTGGTGGCAGGGAGGGCAGGGACCACCTTAGCAGGGGAGAAGCCCTAGAGGAACAAGAGCTCACAATCTTGCAAAGAAGGGAGTGTACCTTCCCCCCGCCCCGCCCCCACGCGGCGGCCTTCTCCGCGGCACCTGGCGGCGCTCCTGCGCCTGCGCACGCGCAGCCTGGAACTACAAATCCCAGCGGCCCCCCGCGGCCTTGGCCGGAAATGCTTTCCGGCCCGCGGCGTCGGTGAGGGCGGTGGCCGGGCGGCGGGAGATTCAAACTTGGAAAGAGGAGGAACATGGAGCGGCGGAGAGCGGGCGCCGGCCCGGCGCCGTGTGAGTGCCGAGGGGACCGAGGAGGGCGGCGGGCCTGCGCTCCGCGGGCGGGGAGCCCCCGGGCGGGTCGCCGGCGGGCCGCGGGGGAACCGGGACCGGCGAAACGCCGGACTCGGCCGCGCTTCCAAGCTTACAGACCTTCCTCCCGCACCCCTGCATTCCGGGCCCGGGGCCGGGCGGGTGCGGGTGGCCTGCGAGGCCGCGTAGAGAGGCGGCAGTTACGGGTGGCAGGCTTGCATGCCCAGCGCTCCCGGGGGGGCGGGGACGCCAGAGACCTGGGCTTTTGATGCCACTTCGAGACGAGGCCTCCCGAAGGTTCGTGTCGAAATTACCCGGGAAGCTTGTTTCGAGCCTGCATTCCGCAGCCCTGTCCCCGAGCTTCAGCTCCAGCGGGGCTGGACTGGGGCCCCTCTCTGCGTGCTGCTCCCCTGACCCCCGGGGTCATGCAGGGGGTCCGTGGGCCGTGCTCGCAGAGACCCTGCTTTAGAGGGGCGCCTGGGGGGCTCAGTCGGCTAAGCGGCCACTTCGGCTCAGGTCATGATCTCGGGGTTCCTGGGTTCGAGCCCCGCATCGGGCTCTGTGCTGACAGCTCAGAGCCTGGAGCTGCTTCGGATTCTGTGTCTCCCTCTCTCTCTGCCCCTCCCCCGTTCATGCTGTTTCTCTGTCTCAATAATAAATAAACATTAAAAACAACAACACTGCTTTAGAAAAAGACGGGGTCAGGAGTGGTGGCAGAAACGCTTCTGTCTGACCTTCGGATCGAAAGGCAGAATCTCCTCCTTCTACCCCTTCCCCTTCCCCGCGGTGAGGGTTCAAAAAAGCCAAGTCCCAGTTCACTCTGTGAAGGAAAGCTGGCTTCAGACCTTCGAAGGGGAGAAAGACTTCTTTTCGTTTGTAAGACTCCTGTGTGTGTACAGAGCCCCGCCCATCTCACACAGCCCTCAGGTCATTCCTGGGGGTGACGTCATTCGCTTACTGGTTTATTTTCCGTGCTTAGCAGCCACTTGGCAGCCAACACATGTTCCCTGCACACTCCCTCCAAGAGAGTGATGGGTTCCCCTCAGCTGGCTGGTCCTGTCGGATCTGAACATGGAGGTTGTGTGCCTGTACGGGAGGATGGGTGTTTTAACCCGCTCAACTGCCGGCTCCACGAAGCCCTGCCCCTCCTCCAAATCATGTTGCAGGACATGCAAGATAAGGAAATAAGGTAGAGTAGGATTGACATAAGGTGTTGCGTCAAAGACAAGCTGACTGAGCTCTGCCTCTTCTCAGGCCCTCTGTGTTTATTTCTTGTCTGTGTGCCACCGCATCTGGTTCCCTATTGTCTTCCCTGGGGAGACTCAGAGCTGGGGGACCTGGGGGGCCGGAGGAGAGAGGGTGTGGCTGGGGCAGAATATGGGTGCTGTCTCACTTAACGGACTCCCACTTCCTCAAGTTGGGGGTCAGACTATTGTCTGCATTTTATGAGCTTGGAGATTATTCTCCTCGAGTGACTTAACCAAAGAGGAGAGTCAAGTTGTCTTTGTGACCTTTTACGATGCTCTGTCCTTCCACTTAACCCCAGTGAGCGCCCTCTTCCGTAAGATTCCCTTTGTTGAACTACTCCCCTCCCCGCCCCTTTCTGTTTTTCCTTTAAATTTTTTTCATGTTTATTTTTTGAGAGAGAGAGAGAGGCAGAGAGGGAGCAGGGGAGGGGCAGAGAGAGGGGGAGACACAGGATCTGAAGCAGCTCCAGGCTCTGAGCTGTCAGCAGAGTCCAGTGCGAGGCCTGAACTCCCGAACCTCGAGATCATGACCCGAGCCGGAGTCGGACGCTTAGCCGGCTGAGCCCCCAGGCGCCCCACGTTCTTCAAGACCCTGCTCACAGGCGGAACCCTTTGCTTCCTTCGCCACTTGCACGGTCTCTCTGGGGCTGTAATTACACCTGTCACATTAGGTTGGGGTTTTCCACTGACACGTTTTTCTTTTCTAATTAATGATAATCTGTGTTTCTTTTTTTTTTTTTTAATAATTCTTTAATGTTTATTTTTGAGAGATAGAGCACGAGTGGCAGGGGAGGGGCAGAGAGAGAGGGAGACACAGAATCCAAAGCAGGCTCAGGCTCTGAGCTGTCAGCACAGAGCCTGACATGGGGTTCGAACTCACGAACTGTGAGATCATGACCTGAGCCAAAGTTGGATGCTTAACCGACAGAGCCTCCAGGCGCCCCTGTGTTTCTTTTTTTTTCTTTCTTTTTTAAGTTTATTTGCCTATTTTGAGAGAGCGCATGCACGTGTACAAGCAGGGGAGGGAGAGAATCCCAAGGAGGCTCCTCACTATCAGCCTCGAGGGCTCAGTCTCACAAACAGTGAGATCATGACCTGAGCTAAAATCAAGAGGGGGGCTCTTAACCGATGAGCCCCCCAGGCGCCCTGATAGTCTGTTTCCTGAGTGAGGATCGCCAGCCCAGGGCCTGACGCACAGAAGGTAGCGTGCAAATGAACGGCTGTGGGCTGGTGAGTCCCGTTGGTCCTGACAGCCTGTCTCTGGGACGGTCCTTGGGGACGGAGACACGGGTCCAGCCTTGGAGAACTCAGAGGCTGTTAGGGATCAAATATGGAGCTAAATTCCAAGCCATAGGGGGGTCTTGACATCCGCGTGGGGGGACCCCGAGGGAAGGGCTTGAAACGGACGGGAGGAAGGGGTCAGGAGATGGCTGGAGGGGAAAGGGACGGAACACCTTGGACGCAGGGGAGCCCCCTGTTCGGCTGCTGGCCAGGGCGGCTCCCCGGGAAGGGGACTGGGGATGGGAGCCGGGGCTGTCTGGGGGGCTTCAGGTCCCCGGACAGAGTTGCCTAAGAAAGTCTGCTCGGAAGCAGCTCGTGCCCTGGCCTCTTGTGCAGTACTCCCCACCGTGACCCGATCCCCGACTCCTCAGGTGAGCGCCTCACGGCCGAGGAGATGGACGAGCAGAGGCGGCAGAACGTCGCCTATCAGTACCTGTGCCGGTTGGAGGAGGCCAAGCGGTAAGCGGAGGGGCTGCCTGCCCCGGGCCCCCCCACCCCCAGCAGGTGCAGGAGGAGTCCGTTCTGTGGCAGGGGGAGGGTTCAAACAGCCCCTCTCTCTCATTTATTTACTTTGAGAGAGAGAGGGTCAGTGGGGGAGGAGCAGAGAGAGAAGGAGAGAGGACCTCGAGCAGGCCCCTCACGGACGATTCACAGCCTGACGCGGGGCTCGAATTCACGAACCTGTGAGATCATGACCCGAGCCGAGGTCAGGAGTCGGATGCTGAGGGGACCGAGCCCCCAGGCGCCCCCTCTCTTTTTGTTTTTAAGGCTTTCTCTTGCTCTTGAGCAGTTTTAGGCTCAAAACTAAGAGGACGATGGAGATGTCCCGTGACCCCCCCCCCCCCCCCCCCGCCTCCTCGCTGTCAGCATGGCCGAGCGTGGTACGTTTGTGCCGTGGATGAGCTCACCTGGACCCATAATCCCCCACGGTCTGCGGTTAATCTCGGAGTTCGCTCTGCGTGGCACACGTTCTGCGGAACGTAGAGCAGACACAGAATGACGTTACCCGTCAGCATGGCATGTTGGCGTGATTTCGCCGCCGTAACATCCTCTGTGCTTTGCCTCCTTGTGCCCCCATCCCAGCCCCTGGCGACCTCTCATCTTTTTTACGGCCTCCATAGTTTGTCCGTAGTTGGAATCATGGGTACACGGCCTTTGCAGACTCGCTTCTTTCACTTAGTGACGCGCATTTGAGATTCCTCCATGTCTTTCCAGGGCTTGACCGCTCACTCCTTTTTTTTTTTTTTTTTTAAGTTTATTTTTGAGAGAGAGAGACAGTGCGAGCAGGGGAGGGTCAGAGAGAGAGGGAGACACCGAAATCTGAAGACAGGCTCCAGGCTCTGAGCTCTCAGCACAGAACGTGACGCGGGGCCCGAACCCACGAGCTGTGAGATCATGACCTGAGCCTAAGTCAGACGCTTAACCGACTGAGCCCCCCAGGCACCCCTGTATGTATTTATTTTAAATAGGTTGCATGCCCAACACGGGGCTCAAACCTACAACCCTGAGATCAGCAGCCGCGTGCTCTGCTGGCTGAGGCGGCCAGGCACCCTGTTCTCTGTGTAGTTTGGATGCTGGTCTTTTCTCAGATATATGTTTTGCAAATATTTTCTCCCAGCCCGTGTCTTATCTTCTCATTCTCTTGATGTCGTCTTTTTTAGAGCAGAAGTTTTTTTCCATTTAGTTAAGTCTGGCTTGCCAATTATTTTTTTTCCCAGTGAGTGCCTTTGGCCTTATACCTAAAAAGTCATCTCCAGGGGCCCCCAGCTGGCTCACTCGGTAGAGCATGCGATCCTTGATCTCAGGGTCGTGAGTTTGAGTCCCATGTTGGGTGCAAAGATTGCTTTAAAAAAAAGGCATTGCCACATCCACGGCCACCTAGGTTTCCCCTAGATTGATTTTTTTTTTTTTTGCATGTGGACGTCCCACTGTTCCAATGCCCTTTGTTGAAGAGGAGCGGATCTCTGCTCCATTGGATCGCCTTTGCCCCGCTGTCGGGGAGCAGTTGGCTGTGTTGATGCGGGTCTGTTTCCGGGCTCAGCGTTCTGTCCCGTCGGTCTGTCTGTTCTTTCTCACCGTCTTGATTCCTGTGGCTCAGCTGGGTCTTGTCAGTCTTCCAACTCCGCTCTTCTCCTGCAATGTCGTGTGGGCTCTGGTGGACTTTTCGGCTCCCCATCCAAGCCCTAGGATCAGGATCAGGATCTTACTCACAACAGAGCTTGCTGGGAGACGGTTCGGGGTGGTGCTGAGTGCGCAGGTCCGGCGGGAATCTGGGTCTGGCATCCTTCCAGTCCTGAGCTGGGGCGTCTTCCACGGAGTCTGGTTTCCGTTGATTTTACTCATCGGGGCTTCGTCGTGCTCCTCAGAGAGCTTGGACGTGTTTTGTTAGATTTAGACCTAAGTATTTCATTTCCGGGTGCTGACGGAAACCGTGTGCTCAAGTTCCGCCGTTGACTGTGGTGTGTGGGGCGGCGGTCGCCTCTCGCGTGTTAACCCTGCGACCCGCGGCCTTGCTGTGCTGCTTACTGGGTCCCGGACGCTTTGTGTCGCCTTCTTTCAGACGTCTCATGAGACAGTCACGCCGTCTGTGAACAAAGATGACACACGTCCTTGCCTGTCTCTAAAACGTACGGACACTCGCTTACCTACTTAGCACGATGCCGTTATAACACCCGAGGCAGTGACCGGTCACTCCTGGGGGGCCGTACCCAGGCCGTTTTCAGACTTTCCTGATTGTCTGAGAGGACAACCTGCTTTTCAGTTGGCTCATTCAAGTAAGGGTCTGAAAAAGCTCACATCGTGCGTTTGGTTTTTGTGTCTCTTAAATCTTTTTAAAAAATTTTTTTAACATTTATTTATTATTGAGAAACAGAGAGACAGACAGAGCGTGAGCAGGGGAGGGGCAGAGAGAGAGGGAGACACAGAATCCGAAGCAGGCTCCAGGCCCCGAGCTGTCAGGACAGAGCCCGACGCGGGGCTTGAACCCACGGACCGTGAGATCACGACCTGAGCTGAAGTCGGATGGACACTCATCACCCCCCTAGGCGCCCCTCTGAAATCTTCTTTAATCCAGAATAACCCAGCCTCCCCTTTTCAGTTCTTCGTGTCACGGTGAAGACACCGGCCCGTTTGGCCTGTAGCACGCCTCCCCTCTGGGATCTGTCTCTGCTTCCTTGTGCCGCCTTGTTCCTCTGCCCGCGGTTCCTGTGGATGGACGTGGGCTCTGAAGGCAGCAGGAAGTGCTCAGGTCTCTCCTTTTGGCCCACAGCACATTTCTGATCTTCTCCAGGAAAACGGACGGCATGGGTGGGCAGGAGCTAGGCGTCGGGGGCAGGGAAGGCGTGGAGGGAAGTGTGACCGGCTGTCCCTGGAAACAGCGGAGACCTCAGTGCAGGGAGAGGCGTGGGGGCCCCCGTGCAGCGCTTGCGTGTCCCTCGTGTCCCTCGTGCAGCCGTCAGCAATGACGATGCGTGACATCGCCGCCCCCGCGCGTTCACGCCCCTCAGCTCACGTGCTGCCGAGGCAGAGAGGCCGGGTCGCGGTCTCGTTCTGGAGTGAGGCTTCAAACGTGGAGCGGGGGTGGTGTGGAAAGCCGGACTTCTGGTCCCGAGGGCTGTGGCCTTTCTGTCCCTTTGCGCTGCTCCCCTCCCATCAACCCCAGGGGTTCCCCACTGCCCTCGTCGGCCTCCAGGCTGGGTTATGAGCTGTGTGGGTACTGGGCCGGACAGGACCCTCGGTGCCTGGGTGCCCCGAAAACACGCGGCGTGACAGAAGTGAGCACCTCCGGTGTGGCCAGCAGGCACACGCGTCCCCGCCGAGTGAGAGGCCGTGGCCTGTTTGAGCCGCACCGGGGCCACGCGGGGTTCAGGATCTGTCCGGGAGGAGTTTTGGGCTGGGGGGCACTGAGGACCGGCCTTTCCGGTGTTGGGGGCAGCTTGGGATAAGGTGGGGGCAGCCAGAGCGCGGGCAGAACGGGGGGCGGGGCCGGGGCGGGTGATCGGCACTGTCCTCTGGTGCTTTCAGCTGGATGGAGGCCTGCCTGAAGGAGGTGCTTCCTCCGCCGGTGGAGCTGGAGGAGAGCCTCCGGAACGGGGTGCTGCTGGCCAAGCTGGGCCATTGCTTTGCCCCCGCCGTGGTCCCCCTGAGGAAGATCTACGATGCGGAGCAGCTGCGGTACCAGGTGCGGAGGGGCGGGCGCTGCCTTCCACCTGCCCCTCTCGCCTCCCCTCCTCTGCAGCAAAAGGGGCTCCGAGAGGCGGGCCCCGAGGCACCCCTGCTCTGAGGCCTCTCTCCCCGAGTCTGCACTCCGAGGCCTGTGGCCTTTGCCGCCCTGAAGCTACTTCCTGGGCTCGCCGCGCTCTGGCCGGCGCTGTCTCCCTCCCGCCTCACCCCCGGACCCCCCTTTCCTAGGGAGCCTTCCTTACCAGCTGGTTGAGCCCCCATCTGTGCCGTCCTTCCCGGGTGTCCTGCGGGGCCGTCCATCCTGGCGGCTTCCGTCTGTGACTCTCTGTCCTGGAGGGTCGGGGGACGGGGTCTGGGAACCACTTCGGCCTCCCCGGCTCCCTGCGCCCTTCAGGTCTCCAAGCTGCGGTCTGGGCTCTGCCCAGGGGAGCCCTGCCCAGGGGAGTTCTGAGAACCGGAGAAATAGATCCCCTCTCTTTCCTTCCCTTCAGGCAACCGGCTTGCATTTCCGCCACACGGACAACATCAACTTTTGGCTGTCGGCAATAGCCCACATCGGCCTGCCTTCGGTAACGCCGGGCCTCGAGATCGGGGTGCACCTTCACTCCCGACCAGCCCCCCGTCCCCGCCACCACGCTTTGTCTCCCAGATCCCTCAGCCCTTGTCTCCGCGTGTCCCCTGAACTAACTTAATCCGAGGGTTGCTTGCAGGTGTCTGTCTTTGGACCACATTGGTCTCTGCTTCTACTTCCTGTGGGGGGGGGGGGGTGGAGGGAGGTGAGGACTCCTGACCCGCGCTGCACTGTCCCCATGAGTGAGCGAGGCCCCTGTGCGATCAGGAGCTGACCTCCGCGTAGCCGGCCTTCCGCCAGAAGTCGGTGGCCTGAAGCAGGGGCACGCCACGGGCTGCGACCCCAGGCGGTGGTCTCGGAAACCGTTGGACACACACCACACGTCCTCTGGCTCTTTGGATCCTAGTGTGTCTCTTGACTGTAAAACTGGGGTGGTGGTCCCTGCGCCGTGCGCCCCGTGAGGCTGTCAGGAGGACCGGTGATTTGCGTGAATTCCCTTTGTGAACTGTAAAGAACTGTACAAATTAAGGCAAGGATAGGACTGTACAGGGAGCTGCGAGACAGGGAAGAGGCAGTGAAGGGACTTGGCAGGAGGCAGGAGTGATAGAGGCTCCGTCCTCGGTGAGGCTAGGACGCTGGTAAGTCTCCTGGTTCGGTCCTTCCTGTGAATCTAAAGTCACCAAGCAGTTTTGAGTTAGACCTCGCGTGAGTCGCCGGCTAGCAGGGGTCGCCGTGACTTGGAGGACTCCGGTCTTCGAGGGCCCCCACTGATCAGAGGCCTTTGACCTAGAGACAGGGATGACTGCCCCGTCCCCTCAGTGGTGCCAGGCGGTGGAGCACGGCCAGCCCCCGGCATACCGCCGGCGCCGGGCACAGGCTCGCCGTGTCTGTGGGGCGCAGAGGGCTCTCTTCCTTCTGGAGGACATGCCTGCGCCCTCTAACCTCGATGGTGTCGCCTGCCTCCACTGAACCTCAAGATGTGCATCTGGGGCTGGGCCCCGGCGCCCCTTCTTTAACCTGGGTGTGTGGGGCCCTATGCTGGCTGTCAGTGTCTGGGGAGACTGACCTCGAACTTCAGGCAACAAAGGAGCACCCCTCCCCCACGCCCCAGTTCAGAGAGGAAGACCCACTCCTCAGCCCCTCTCGCGGAGGCTGGTGCTGGCGTCACCTTTCCGGCGGCAGTGACCAGCCGTTTTCCCTTCCAGACCTTCTTCCCGGAGACCACCGACATCTATGACAAGAAGAACATGCCCCGGGTCGTCTACTGCATCCACGCCCTCAGGTGAGAGGCCCCCGGCGCGCCCTCCAGGTCCCTCCAGGGACGCGGCAGGCAAGGCGGCGGGGCCGACGGCGGGCAGACCACGAGGGGCACGTCTCCCGAGAGAGACTTGGGAGTGTCGCGGTCGTGCCTGGATTTACACATGTTTGTGTGTGGCCTGCGGGGGTGAAGGAGAAGGACAGGAGGGAAGGGTCTTCGGCTCGTGCCCGGGGCCCAAAGGAATCAAGACAGGACCCATCACGGGTGTCACGTGCCAGTCACCCAGCGGGAATGACGCGGGCGGTTCAGTTCTTCTCAGAACCGGCCATCAGCGTCCGATGGCTGGCTCTTAAAGGGACTGACCTGTCCCCATGTCTGCCGTGTGGCCCCTTCCTGACTTCATTTCCCGCGGCCTTCCGAGCCTGCCCGCCCGGCTCTGCGGTCTCTGCTTGCCTTGCCCTCTGCCTCCATCTGGTGACCCCTGTGTGCCCTTCTCTGTGAGGCCGCGATGGCCCCCGGCCTCTGGAGCGTCGTTCTTCTCTTCTTAGCACCTGTCTCGGCTGACTTCCAATAGCATCGCTGCCCCTGGCCTGGGGGGACTGGGGGGCAGGTGGGGGGGCTCCCCATCCAGGTCGCCGAGGCGTCTCCTGCAGACCCTGTCACAAGAAACGAGCCCCAGTGCCTTCCATTCTTTTGTAGTCTCTTCCTCTTCCGGCTGGGACTGGCCCCGCAGATCCATGATCTCTACGGGAAGGTGAAGTTCTCAGGTGAGCCCAGCGCCCTCCCCGGCCGCTCGCGTGGGCAGGGTCCTGGGGGCGCGGCCCTGAGGACCGGCACCCGCCATGTCCTTGCAGCCGAGGAGCTCAGCAACATGGCCTCCGAGCTGGCCAAGTACGGCCTCCAGCTGCCTGCCTTCAGCAAGATCGGGGGCATTCTGGCCCACGAGCTGTCGGTGGACGAGGCTGCAGGTAGGGGCACGGCTCTGCCCTGCTGGGGGTGGGCGCGGTGTGAGAGGGCAGCCCCCAGGCCTCCAGTGGGTTCTGGCTACCCCTGCTCTGTAAGGTGACCTGGTTTGCCCGGCCCCCTGGGTGGAGTGAGGTCAGAGGGGCCTGGGGTTTGTTCTGGGCTCCTGACCTCGTCTCCATGTCGCTCCCAGTGCACGCCGCGGTCCTGGCCATCAACGAGGCGGTGGAGCGAGGGGTGGTTGAGGACACCCTGGCCGCCTTGCAGAATCCCAGCGCTCTGCTGGAGAATCTTCGAGAGCCTCTGGCGGCCGTCTACCAGGAGCTGCTGGCCCAGGCCAAGGCGGAGAAGACCGCCAGCGCCCAGACCCGAGTAAGGACGGGCCTCGCTGTGCGGGCGTGGAGGGGGCGGCCCGCAGGCCCCCGGCGGACGGGACCCCTGCGTGCCCCGTCCCCACGCCCCAGAGCTGCGGAGAGAAGCGCTTGCTGCTCAGTGTTGAGCAGCGGAGGAGGCGCCCGAGGATGAGGGTTCAGGGGAGAAGGCGGGAGCCGGGGCCTGGGGACTGAGTGTGGCCGGGCCGGGCTCTGGCTGAGACCGGACGGGGTCTGACTTAACTGTGCCCATGCCAAGGGCTTAAACCCAGGGGTTCTCCAGATTCCTTCTGACCGGACTGACCTCTGGCCTGGGAAGGCTCCCAGGGGACGAAAGAGCTGGAGCCGGGGAGGGAGGAGTGGGGGAGGGCCGGGCTGCTGTCCCAGGGCACCCTCTTGGCGTGGCCTTTGCAGGATGGCAGAGAGAGCTGTGACATGTATGACCGCTACCTGACGCAGGCCGAGATCCAGGGCAACATCAACCACGTCAACAGTAGGAGGAGTGGGCCCGGAGGGCTTTGGGGCGCTCATGGGGCAGCCCCATGTTGGGGGCTCCGGGACGGCTCCCAGGCCGGCGGCCCCGTGGCCAGTGTGTGCGCTCCTTGACGGCTGTCGGCCTCCAGCGAGGTGGCCCCATCCGGGCGGCTTCTGCTTGAATGGAGATCCACAGCCAGGGCAGAGGCCAAGGACGGGCCTTCCAGCTCTGTGCTAGAGAGGTCCTTGGAGAAGGAGCTGGGAGGAACGGATGGGGTGGGGGCGGGCATGGAGGGCACGAGGGGCTGTATGAAGGCCCAAGATGGAGTGGGCATGTGCCCGTGAGGGTCGGGATGTCCTCCGGGTCTGGGGTGGGGAGGAAGGACGGGCTGGGGCTGGGGCTGGGGCAGGGTGGGGGTGACTCTGGACATGAAGAGCAGGGCCGGGCTGGGGGTATGGGCTGGGCTTCTGCACCTTGTCCATTGTGGGGTCTTGGTCTCTTGCAGTCCAGGGGGCTCTAGAAGTCGTTGATGACGCCCTGGAAAGACAGAGCCCGGAGGCCTTGCTTGAGGCCCTGCAGGACCCTGCCCTGGCGCTGCGTGGAGTGAGGGGGGACTTTGCTGACTGGTACTTGGAGCAGCTGAGCTCAGACAGAGAGCAGAAGGCGCAGGTCAGGCTCCCTACCTGCCCCCTGCTCCACCTGCCGTGGGATGGGGGCCGGCCTCTTACTCAGGTGTCACCTCTGTCCCCTCCTGGATTCAGTAAGCGCTGCCTGTGTGTGTAAATGGTTTTATCACCCCAAAGCCTAATGGCCCAGACCGACCAGGGGTCCCCGGGGGCAGCCGATGAGCAGTGACGTGCTCCCCTGTTGCTGAACTGGGGCCTCTGCATGGCGGTCTGCTCCTCGCCGCCGCTGGCCTTCTCCCCGACGCTCTGTGTTGTCTGTGTTGTTAGTTCAGTGCCCGCTGGGTAAGACGGAGCCAGGACCGGAGGCGGGTGCGCCTGGCAGCTCGGGCGGGCAGCTCCCGCGGGCTTCCGCGGCCTCGAGACCCTCCCCTCCATCCCTCTTCTCCCCACAGGAGTTGGGCCTGGTGGATCTTCTGGAAAAGGAGGAGGTCCAAGCCGGTGTGGCCGCAGCCAACGCGAGGGGTTGTCAGGAACAAGCCAGTGAGTCCCCTCCGGGTCGAGGCCTGGCCCGGGGCCCATCACCACCGCATCTAACCCTCTGCGGGCTGCTGTGGGGGGGTGTGCAGGCCGATGCGGACGACTGCCCGCGTTTCCAGGGGGACCTCTCCCCTCCATGGTGTGCCCAGGCCCAGGCTGCCTGCACACACTCCAGACAGGCTCCTCGGGGCCTCAGGGGTGACAACAGTCAGTCCTGCACCGGGCAGCTCTGGGGGCAGACACTTTCCTTCAGGCCACTGACCCGTATTTGGACGGTTTCGCCCTGTTTAAGTCCTCGGTTGTAGTGAGAAAGGATCTCATGATCCAGCTTGTCTTCCCTTAGAAACATTGTGTGAGAGGCACCTGGGTGGCCCAGTCGTTTAAGCACCCAGCTCCTGATCTCAGCTCAGGTCTTGATCTCACGGCTCCGTGCTGGGTGTGAAGCCGACTTAAAAACAAATCATCGTATGCAAATACGGTTGTTTTTTTTTAAAGACTTATTTTTTTTTAATTTTTTAAATGTTTTTATTTATTTTTGAGAGAGAGAGCATGAGCAGGGGAGGGTCAGAGAGAGAGGGAGACACAGAATCTGAAGACAGGCTCCAGGCTCTGAGTTAGCTGTCAGCACAGAGCCCGACGCGGGGCTCGAACCCACGAACTGTGAGATTATGACCCGAGCCAAAGCCGGACGCTTAACCGACTGAGCCACCCAGGCGCCCCACAAATACAGTTTTTTATCAGAAGAGTGTGGCCTGGTGATCGCGTCCCTCCCAGGAGGTCGACGTGTAACAGGAGCAAAGTGAAGAGAGGGGGGGGGGGGGCACCAGCACTGTTCCAGCTGTGTGACTCCGGCCTGACCTGGGGTCAGGAGTTGCCGCTCGGTCCCCCCCTGCTGCCACAGCCCACGTGTGTGACACTCACTTTCATGTCCAGTGTCTCCGGGCCTTCCTGGCCTCTTCCGTGACCTGGCCTGGACTCCAGTCCCGTCTGCCCGGCCAGGCAGAGGAGGGCCAGGTCCCCCTCCTCTCCGCGCACGCGCCTTCCGCCCGGCCGCTTCTGCCGCCGGCCCCCCAGTTGTCCGTCCCAGCTGCTTTAGAAAGCGGGCGACGGCATCGGTCAGCACTGCCTCCGCCACGTCCGTCCCCGTCTCCAGCCAGGAGCCCTCCTCCCCCCGCAGCCAGAGCTCTGGGGGAGGGGAGGCGCCGCTGACATGGAGCGTCTTTGAGCCCTGATTTCTCCCCAGCGGATGGGTACCAGGCTCCAGGACCCAGATCGGCCTGGCCTTTCACAGGCCCTGGCGTTTGAGATCA